>JAUTBS010450891.1:5149-23225 GCA_032361285.1 Aequorea victoria | reverse complement strand
CGCTGCGTTTCATAACCTGCATACGGGGAAACTGTGTCCGACTGTTGGTTGTCTAATCTGCCCAAGTTCCAGCTGCATGGTCATGGTTAAAAGGTCGTGGTTTGTGAATTGTCGGTAAACAAGTGTCGGGTGTTTTGTCGGATCCTTTCAGCGTAAAGGAGTCTGAGTTAAGTTGTAGAGTTTCATCAGTATTTACATTACCGCACTTGTCATTTTTGTTATATCTGTACTTGTATTTAAGCGTAGAAATTTGTAGTTCGGAAGTTTCTTTCTGGGCTTTGCAGCTCACGGCGTTTCATGCCAGGTATTGAGGAAGGTTTTGAAGCGGCCGAACAAGATGAGGAATGCGTGGAGCCATGGCTTATGAGCAATAGTTGCAACTTCTATTAGATTTAAATTCCTCTTGTTGGCATGTAATATTAATACAGGGAAAGACAATGTGTTTGGCAAAAACATATGCTATTATTATATGCTAAATATTTATCAAGTGTGGAATGGATGTTTAGCGTAACCCTAATTATTATTATTATGTCTCCTAACGACCCGGGAATTTCGGGGCGTTACACGTGGGTCGACTCAAAGCTTCGCACCAGGGATTTTCATGGTTGGAATCCCTCGTTCAAGGTCTTTTCTTTCATTCTTTCTTCATGGTTTCTTATATAAATATATTTTATCATATTTCCGTGAATTATGCATACACTTATATGGCCGATTGCATGATATATTTATACATAGATTTACTTGTTATATATATCACTGATATGTATATATATATATCACTGTTATATATATATATATATGTCATTATATAGCAAAACCTTCTTCTTCTCTATTTTTGTTACATTAAATGGGTAATCATGGTATATATATATATATATATATACACGTTTGCATAACCAATAGATTAAACCTTAACATAGGATTAAATTACTACACGGCATGATATATATACATATATGTATATCTGCGTATAAGACTAACCAGAGATCACTGTAAAGTGATGATGATGATGATAAATACGATGGTGGCGTCTCATGATGGTGGTGGTAGTGCTCGGTGGTGCTTGCGGTGGTGGGCCTCGGTGGTGGTGGCTGATGTGGTTCAGAGCAGAGGAACAGTCGAAAGGGAGAGGGATTATAGAGAGGTGGGATAGAGGTCGAGGGTGAGAGAGAGTGATCAGAGATGGGATCATTTATATATAGGCTTTTAGGGATCATGATCTATCCCAAAACTTTCTCCACCGAATCCTCCCTTGAATTCTATCTCCTAACTTTTAAACCTCCAACTGTAGCCTACATGCCTAATGAGACTTTCCATTTATTTTATTTTCCTATTTTTTCATATTCTTCTTTTCTTATTCAATTTAAATAACAATAAGAAAAGTTTTAGTATCTTTTATTAACTTAATATTTCAGAATCTTTATATTACTTTATTTTATTATATTTTTAATTAGTTAGTTTATTTAATTTAATTAATTTATTATCTTATTTTATTAATAATTAAAATAAATAAAAAATTTATCGAGTTTTACATTCCTCCTCTCTTAAAAGAATTTTGTCCTCGAAATTACAATACTAACCTTGAGAAAATAAATGAGGATAACGTTCACGAATCTCATCTTCGCTTTCCCACGTAACCTCTTCTACTTTGTGATTTCGTCATAAAATTTTGACAAGACGAATCTTCTTGTTCCGTAGAATTTTCTCCTTAGTATCAAGAATCTTAACAGGTTGTTCCTCATAGGTCAAATTCTCACGAACTCGAAGTGACTCATAATCCACCACTTGCGTCGGGCTATAGACGTATTTTCTCAACATTGATACATGAAACACGTTATGTACCCCGGTGAGACTAGGCGGCAAAGCCACCCGATAAGCAACCTCACCAATACGGTCTAAAATCTCAAAGGGTCTAATATATTGGGGACTCAACTTCCTTATCTTACCAAAGCGAATAATTCCTTTCCAAGGTAAAACCTTGAGGAATACCATATCTCTAACAAAACATTCCAAGTCTCTTCTACGTAAATCGGCATAACTCTTTTGTCGACTTTGAACTGCTAAAAGCTTATTCCGAATAGTGACAACCTTTTGAGTCGCATCCTCAACTAAATCAGGTCCAAGAAGCTGTCTCTCGCCAACTTCATACCAACACACAGGGGACTTATATTTCCACCCATACAAAGCTTCATATGGTGCCCCTCCCAAACTCGAATGATAACTATTGTTATACGAGAACTCCATCAGTGGTAACTGATTGTCCCAATTAGCTTCCCATTCCAGAGCATAAGCTCTCAACATATCCTCCAAAGTCTGAATAGTTCTCTCCGACTGTCCATCAGTTTACGGATGATAGGCTGAGCTAAAATCCAACCGAGTACCCATAGCAGACTGCAAGGCACCCCAAAACTTATAGACAAAATGTGGATCACGATCCGAAACAATAGATACAGGAAAACCATGAAGCCTGACTATTTCTTTCACATACAACTGTGCTAAACGATCCAAGATGTGTGTCATCTTGATCACAATAAAGTGTGCTGACTTCGTAAGTCGGTCCACTATCACCCAAACTGCGTCATACCCACTCCGTATATGAGGTAGTCCAGACACAAAATCCATTGTGATATTCTCCCACTTCCACTCGGGTAGTGGTAAAGGTTGAAGTTTTCCTGCTGGTCTTTGTTGTTCGATCTTCACTTGCTAACAAGTAAGACATTGAGCTACAAATTCTGCTATATCTCGCTTCATCCCATTCCACCAAAAATGCTGTTGAAGATCTCTGTATATCTCAGTACCCCCTGATGAATGCTATATCCAGAACTATGAACTTCGGTCAGAATTTCTTTTCTCAGCTCATTAGTGGCAGCTATGCACACACGATCTTTGAATTTAAGAATTTCATTGTCACTGAAACTGAAATCTTTAACCTCTCATTTGTGCAATTACTCTACAATCTTCTTGCATTGAAGATCATCCGGTTGAGCCACACAGATTCTCTCCAACAAGGTCAATTTTACTGTCAACTGACTACACAAGGCAGTTCCTCCACGTTACATTAATTCCACTCCCATCCTCCTCAAATCTTTCACTAGATGGTGCTGGATGGTTAATGATCCCAAGTTAACTCCCGATGACTTCCTACTTAAAGTATCTGCCACCACATTCGCTTTTCCCGAATGATAGAGTATCTTGACATCGTAGTCCTTCAACAATTCAAGCCATCACATTTTCCTCGAGTTGAGCTCTTTCTGAGTAAAGATATACTTTAAACTCTTATGGTCGATATAAATTTTACAAGATTCCTCATATAAATATTTCTGCCATATCTTCAGTGCAAAGATAATAGCTGCCAACTCCAGATCATACGTGGGATAATTCTTCTCATGAACTTTGAACTGGCGTGAAGCATAGGCTATCATCTTACCATGTTGCATCAGCACACAACCCAAACCTTGATGAGATGCATCACTGTATATCACAAAATTTCCTCCTTCGGTTGGTAAGGCAAGAACTAGTGCCGAAGTCAACCTTTTCTTAAGCTGATGAAAACTTTGTTCGTACTTCTCCGTCCATACGTACTTTACCCCTTTCCTAGTAAGGCTGGTAAGCGGCAGGGCAATACGAGAAAACCCTTCCACGAACCGTCGGTAATAGCCCGCTAGTCCGAAGAAACTACGTATCTCAGTTACTGACGTTGGTTGCGGCCAATCAACAATAGTCTCAATCTTGCTGCTATCCACAGATACTCCATTCTTACTGACCACATGGCCAAGAAAAGTTACACTGTCCAGCCAGAATTCACACTTGCTGAATTTAGCATACAACTTCTTCTCCCTAAGAGTCTAAAATATCTCCCGTAAATGTTTCTCATGCTCTTCCTTGCTTTTGGAGTATATCAGAATGTCATCAATGAACACTACTACAAAGCAATTCAACTGTGGTTTGAAAATTCGATTCATCAAAATATATGAATGCTGCTGGAGCATTGGTCAAACCAAAGGGCATTACTAAGAATTCATAGTGGCCATATCGAGTTCTAAAAGCTGTCTTAGAAATATCCGTCTCCTTGACTTTTAGTTGGTGATAACTAGACCACAAGTCAATCTTTGAGAACACTTGAGCTCCTTATAATTGATCAAATAAGTCGTCAATGCATGGCAGAGGGTACCTATTATTGACTGTAACCTTATTCAATTTCCTGTAGTCAATGCACAACCGCATCGAACTATCCTTCTTCTTCACAAATAATACTGGAGCTCCTCACGGTGAAACACTGGGTCTAACAAAACCCTTATTCAACAGATCTTGCAACTGTTCCTGCAACTCTTGTCGCTCCAAGGGTGCCATCCTATATGGTGTCTTAGAGATAGGCGTAGTACCAGGCAGAAGATCGATCATGAACTCAATCTCACGATCATGAGGAATGACAGGTAAATCTTCGGGGAAGATATTCAGGAATTTCCTTATAATAGGAAGCTCATCCAACTCCATTGTTGGTACCTTAGTGCCTATAACACTAGCCAAAAGGCCTTCACAAATTTTTCTCAACGTCCGATTTGCATGAAGGGCAGTTAACCTTATGTCTCCCTAAAAGAAGAACTTAGGTTATCCGGGTATGTTGAAAACTATCCTCTTATAATAGCAATCAACGGTCGCATGATATTTGAAAAGCGAATCCATACTTAAGATGACATCAAAGTCATGAATGGCTAGAGATATAAGATCTACCGGTACCTCTTATTATCCAACACCATAATACCAAGATGACATATCTCATGTAGCAACACTGTGTTCCCAACAGGAGTGGACACAGAGAGACGTGCATCGAAAGGTTCTACTGCAATAGATAAACGGTGCAAAAACTCCAGTGAAGCAAAAGAATGTGTGGAACTAGAGTCTATAAGAACTCTAGCAAGAACAGAGGATATGGTGATAGTATCTTGCACCACAGATGGTGAAGCCTCTGTCTCCTCACGAGTAAGAGCATAAACGCATCCTTGAGTAGCTGCACCTTATCTTTGAGCCTTGTTGTAAGTAGGTTGTCTCTGATCTCCTTGACGATTCTGTTGGCCCTAAGCTGGCCTATTGTTATGTGCAGGCGGTCTTTGATTCTAAAAAGACTACTGCACCTGCTGTCCTCCCATTCCCTTATTTTTGTAATAAGTGGCCACGTGTCCTGTCTTACTGCAGTTGTAACACTTCTTTGCTGTTTCATCACAATAATGCCCACGAGAATGGACCTTTCCACATTGATTGCATGGATTCCAGGTCGGTTGTGCAGCATTCCCATTAGTCTGAGACTGAGGTTGATTTGGCGAATAAGCCTTCTTGACAGGATTACCTCCTTTAAAATTATTTCCTGCTGGTTTAAAATCTTTCAACCTCTTAGGTTGCAGCTCCCTGCTCTTTTGTGCATCGTCTAAACTCTTTTCTGCTAAAAGAGCTTTGGTCACTAATTTAAACAAAGTCTTTGCCTTGAATAGTGAAACCCTACTATGAATAGATGGGCGTAATCCTCTCTCGAAGAGTACTACTTTGTCCTCTTCCTTAGCAACATACTATGGCGCGAATCAGGATAACTCATCAAACTTTACCTCGTATTCCGCCACTATCATTCCATTTTGTTCCAACATCAGGAACTCTACTTGTTTCTGCTTCTTGATCGCCACTGGGTAATACTTCTCGTCGAACAACGCTAGGAATTTCGTCCAAACGAGTTCCTGTTCCTTTCCTTGATACTGACGCTTTACTATGTGCTACCAATGTTTGGCCTGTCCTTCAAAAACGTAGGTTGCTAATGACACTTTATGTTCATCGGTGCAACCCAACCGTTCAAAAAGCTTCTCAATTCGAAGCTTCCATATTTCAGCATCATCCGGAATGGTTGACCCTTTAAAGGTCGGAGGATTTACTTTCAAGAATTTCTCAAACACTGAGCCCTTATCCAAGCTCATAGATCTATCCACACTAACCACTCTCGACTGAGATTGTTGCCCAGATATCATACTTACCAGAGCTTGGAGAGCTTGAAGAGCTCCTTTGGTAACTGGGCCAGATGGGGCTTCTAGAACATCTGGTGCTACCGGAGCAGCTGGGGCTTTTGGAGCCAGTGGGGTTTCTGTAACTTTGGGAGCCACTGGAGTAGTACCAGGAGTTTTCTCTCTTTGTGCATCTTCTGTAGATGTATATCTAGAACTCACATCACGTCTCGGGCAAGCCATCTCACTGATGGTGAAAATATGATAAGAACCGATATCAGAAAATGTTTCATCAACATACTAACAAGAACTTATAACATATAACTCTTGGGGATCCAGACCTCTACTAATGACATGATGCATAAGATGTTGCTATAAACTTATGCTCTGGTACCAAACTTGTCACACCCTAATTTGAGAAAGGTGACCGACCATGGATATTGGGTCTTAGCCCAATGAACTAAGTAAGCCTTAATCATTTAATTAGCTAACAATATGCTAAAGATTTTCAATGCCAAGGATTTAACTAATTAAAATCTAATATAATCAAAATGGGATAAACAGCCCATAATATTTCAACAATCTTCTTTATTCCAATAATTCATGATAATAAAACTTTATTCAATGCGAAAGAAAAAATGCATGTCCTAGAGGTCTTATTCCTGGATCCCATGAAGCTTTCGAGTCCATCATCTAGCTTCTTTCTTGATTTCCTGAAATGTTATATAGTATAACGTCAGTTAAAACTGGTGAATAAAAACATGCATAATAGTATACAGTTTAAAACAGGGGATTCAAATATCTTTATACATCAACATAATCATGGCATGATATATACAGTAATATCAAAAAGGGCGATCACACAACCCATCATTTTCTTTTCAAAAGGGCGATCATTCAACCCATCATCTCTTTTCTAGAAAATATATATATATATATATTCCATATGGCCTCGTTATCAATACGAGTCACCATGTTCTCAATTGGATATCAGAGGTGTCCTCAAATATCAGACAATATAGGTCTGTATCATAATAATGGTATAACGATATGCTCATCAAAGAGTGAAAAAAATCAAATCACATGCTACAGGAACAACCTATGCATAACAATGCCACATCAATACTCAGTACAGCCTCGGCCCATTGGATCCAATATCGTAATAGAGTCACCACAAGTTGGTGCATGGGTTTGTTCCCTAAACGATCCCAGTTAAGGTCACCAAATACACCAGGGCTGTCCCGTTAACCGTTGAATCAACTAGAGTCACCACGAGATTTAACCGGGTATTTTTCCTAGCTGGCCAGAGTCACCTCTTGTGGAGGGTTTTCCCCCAGAATTTTATTTCACAAGAATCAAATCTCATAATCATACCATGTATAGGAAAACTTGTAAAATATTTGTACCATGAATTTATAAGAAAATATCATACAATATCATTTGAAAGCATTTAAAACATATGCATTTCCTTTTTCCAACATATTTTGGAGAAATACGAAGATTTATTGAAAGTACATATCATGTAAATCACTCACCTCATATCCAATGCAATCTCAAATGAAATAGAAAGCAAAGGTAGGAATTATTTTCACCCTGATTATGTAGACAATACATCATAATCCATAATAAAGCTAATAAACTATTTATAGCTATCAAACAGACTATTTTCCCATTTATAAATTATCATCCTTGGTTCTGGTGTTAAATTAATTCCTAATTAATTTAATTTATCATTAAACTAATGTCCAAATAGAGCCTAAATATTTAAGATTAATTACAAAAAAAAATTAACATTTTTTGCTTCTATGAGTCTGCCGAAAGGGTCTCTAAGTCGACCCAAAAGGGTCATAGGTACTCATGAGTCAACACAGCAAGGTTGTGTGTCGACTCAAATAAAAAATTTCTCGGTATCTCACTAACAGACCACTATGAGTTGGCTCAAAGGGTCTGTGAGTCGACCCAAGAGTGTCACAGAAGGCTATGAGTCGACACAACAAGGTTGTGTGTCGACTCAAGGTAAACAGTCTCGGTATAGGCGATTGTGAGTTAACTCAAAGGTCCTGTGAGTCAATCCAAGTCTTCTCAAGTGACCGTGAGTCGACTCATATACTCTGTGAGTCAACTCAAGCATTCTCAGGTCTGCAGGGTCGAGACAGGGAAGGTATATGTCGACCCTAAGGCATACAAAGGTATTGTGAGTCGGTCCAAAAGGTTATGAGTTGACTCAAAGAGTTAGGAGCCACGGCATGGTCAACAGGAGTCTACCCAAAGGGGTTATGAGTCGACTCAAAGCAAGGCAGACCTCGTGAGTCAACCCAAAGGCAAGGTGGTCTCATGAGTCAACTCACTCTATACGTGAGTCGACCCACTGGAAACGGTGATCAACTTCTATGGCACGTGGGTCGACACAATCAACATGTGAGTCGACCTAAAGCTTCGCACTAGGGATTTCTATGGCTCGATTTCTAGTTCAAGGTCTTTTCTTTCATTTTTTCTTCATGGTTTCTTATATAAATAAATTTTATCATATTTTCGTGGATTATGCATAAACTTATATGGCCGATTGCATGATATATTTATACATGGATTTACTTGTTATATATATCACTGATATGTATATATATCACTATTATATATATATATATATATATATATCATTATATAACAAAACCTTATTTTTCTCTGTTTTTGTTACATTAAATGGGTAATCATGGTATATATATATATACGTTTGCATAACCAATAGATTAAACCTTAACAGAGGATTAAATTATTACACGGTGTGATATATATACATATATGTATATCTGCATATAAGACTAGCCAGAGATCACTGTAAGGTGATGATGATGATGATAAAGACGATGGTGGAGTCTCACGATGGTAGTGGTGGTGCTCGGTGGTGCTTGTGGTGGTGTGCCTCGGTGGTGGTGGCTACTGTGGTTCAGAGCAGAGGAACAACCGAGAGGGAGAGGGATTATAGAGAGGTGGGATAGAGGTCGAGGGTGAGGGAGAGTGGTCAGGGATGGGATCATCTATATATAGGCTTTCAGGGATCATGATCTATCCCAAAACACTCTCCACCGAATCCTCCCTTAGATTTTATCTCCTAACTTTCAAACCTCCAGTTGTAGCCCACATGCCTAATTAGACTTTCCATTTATTTTATTTTCCTATTTTGTCATATTCTTCTTTCCTTATTCAATTTAAATACTAATAACAAATGTTTTAGTATCTTTTATTAACTTAATATTTCAGAATCTTTTTATTACTTTATTTTATTATATTTTTAATTAGTTAGTTTATTTAATTTAATTAATTAATTATCTTATTTTATTAATAATTAAAATAAATAAAAAAATTTCTGGGTTTTACACTAAAGGTACTAAGAGAGGTTTATTTTATGATCATAAGGACCAGAAGATCATTGTTAGAATCAATGTCTGATTTTTGAAAGATGATTATATTATAAATTTCAAGTCTAAGAGTAAGTTAATCTTACAAGAGCTAAGAGAAAGTAACCGAACAGATGCACTAAATGCACAACAGAAAATATCAACTAACATCAATAACTCATCGCCTTTTGATAGTGAGAGATTTATTGATGATCATGAACGTGTCACTAGTACACAAGTTCAAGGAGAGCCTCGTTGTAGTTGGAGTGTCAGGAATCAGTCTAACAGGTTAGTATACTTAGGTGAACACTTCAGTGAGATCCCAGGAAAACATTAACCAGAGCCTAGAAACTATAACGAAGCTATCCAAGATAAGGACTCTAGCCTTTGGATGAAAGCTATAAATTTAGAGATGTAATCTATGTATTCTAATCATGTATTGGATTTTATTGACTTGTCAGATGGGGTAAAACCTATCGAATACAAATAGATCTACAAGAGGAAAAGAGGGATAGACGAAAATGTGAAAATCTTCAAAGGTAGGCTTGTTGCAAAAGAGCTTACTCAGAAAGAAGAGATCGAATATGAGAATTTTTTTTTCGCTGGTAGTTATGCTTAAGTCTATCAGGATTCTTTTATCCATTGCCGCTCATTTCGATTACCAAATTTGGCAAATAGACGTCAAGACTTCATTTCTTAATGGAAATCTTAACGAGTGCATATATATGATGTAGCTAGACGATTTCATAGCAAGTAACCAAGAGAGTGAGATATGCAAGTTATAAAGATCCATTTATTGACTTAAGCAAGAATCTAGGTCTTGAAACATCCGGTTTGATGAGGCGATCAAATCTTTTGATTTTTATCAATGTCTGGATGAAACCTGTATGTATAGAAAAGTTGACAAAAGCATGGTGATATTTTTTGTACTTTATGTAGATGATATACTTCTTATTGGTAACGATGTGGGAGCATTGTCTACCATAAAGGTGTGGTTGTCAAGACAGTTTGATATGAAAGACTTAGGAGAAGCCAGTCACATCCTTGGGATCAAGCTTTTGTGAGATCGGGGTAAAAAGATATTGGGATTATCCCAAGTACTTTATATCGATAATGTTCTCACCAGATTTAGCATGCAAGATTCTAAGAAAGAATTTCTTCCTTTTAGGCATGGAATCAGTCTATCTAAAGATCAATGTCCTAAAACACCTGATCAGATAGAAAGGATGAAGGATATTTCTTATGCTTCGACAGTCGAAAGCCTCATATATGTCATGCTATGTACTAGACCTGATATTTATTTTACCGTTGGCATTGTTAGAAGATTTCAGTCTAATCTAGAGAAAGAACATTGGACAACGGTAAAGCACATTGCCAAGTATCTAAAAAAACTGGAGATTATGTGCTAGTTTACCAGGCTCAGAATTTTGTATCCACTGGGTACACTGACTTTGTTTTTCAGTCGAATAGAGAATCCAGTAAGTATCACCTGATTCGAGAGATCGATCAGATAGGTGATATGATTGTGACCAAGATTGCATCTGCAGATAAACCTGGCCGATACTTTTACGAAGAGCTTAACAGCTCAGACTTTCAATAGTAACGTAAAAGGTCTAGGTTTAAAATGTATGGCCACATGACTTTAGTAAAACGTGGGAAATTGTTGAGATTTTATATAAAACCTGTGTCAGATATGTTATATTATTTATTAACAATATAATGGATTATCTCAGCCTATTTATATTTGTGTTTATAGAAAATATATTTTAATTATTTATAATTAATATGTAGAATATCGGTAATTATACACAATAGAAATTCTGATAAGTAGAGCTTGACTTAATTACAGAAGATCAGAAGTCCAGCTCTTGTATAATTATATTAGTTTATAGTCTAAATAGGGTTGACATCCTATCGGTACACCTGCGAGCACAATCTCAGTGTTTATCTTAATCACGAGAATTTGTTCGATAATTCAAGGGATATTGTGTTCAGTACACCAAGAATGTATTGAACAGAATCAAAGGTGAAATTAAAGTCCATATACTGACATGATTGGATTTGTAAAACTTCACAATTTGCTCGAGGGCTTATAGATTCTTAATCCCGAAAAATATTGAATGCTGACGTATTTTAATATTTTATTACTTTGAGTTACTTACGGGCGAGATTCAATCTTATTATTTTAATAGACCCTATAGTTTGGGTAATAAATATTAAAATATGACCAGTATTATATTTCAGAGGAATCTGTATCCATAATAATTCTAAATTGTAAAATTTCTTGATAAATTCATAAGTTTTGTTACTACCAGTAAACCTGATCAGTGGATTATTAATTTAATCCGATAGTATATCAAATAAGTTGAATTTGGTAATCAAGAATTATAGATGTTAGTGAAATTAAATTATCAGTAATTAAATCTTACTAAGCAGGTATCACAAACTTAACACGGGAAATCATAATATTTGCTATATAACTCGACAAACAAAGACTCTTATCGTAATGATCTGAGATAAATAAATTGGAGTGCAGTTGTAATTATTTAGTAGAATTAATTACAATTAAAAGAATTAAAAATATATCACAGGGTTCTGATATGTAATTTTTTTTAATTATTTTGGAAGCCAATTTAATTATTATACTTGGGTCCCCAGTGCAGTCCATAATTGCAGATCAAGTCCCTCTCCTCACTTGACCTAATTTATAAATATGTGGCTTAGGCTCATTTTTACAAAATTAGGGTTATGATTTGAGAGATCAAAAGAGAGAGAGAGAGAGAGTGAGACGGCGGTCAGATCGGTAACCACCCACCCGATTCTTGCTGATTGGGCAATAGGATCATATACTGGAAGATCCGAGGAGTTGCAGTCCTAATTCAAATCAACCAGAATTAGAATGTAAATTCTTAAACTCTAGGTAATTAAAATTAATCTGTATCTAATCTAAGATTCGTAGGCGATTTTCCGCAGAATCCAATAGAAGGAGCCACACAACTAGTAGTAATGTGGGATCAATTCAAGGGTAAATTTGACCAAAAATACTTTTCCGAAAGCTATTGACATGAGAAGGAACAATAATTTATCATGCTAAAGCAGAATCAGAGAATTGTGAACCAGTACGAAGTCCAATTCACAACTTTGTCACGCTTTGCACCATATATGGTGGTAATTGAAGCTGAGCAGAGTAGGAGGTTCTGAAGTACTTTGGATTACCTCATCCGTTCGAGGTTCTCTACCCTAAATTTTACAACATACGAAGAACTGGTAGACGCTGCTAGAAGAGCCAAGAAGGACATAATAGAAGGAAGGGAAAGACAATAGACGTTCAAAAAGGCTCACTTCGACATGAGGACTCATGAAAAGACAAAGTCTCAAAACCCTAACGCTGCTCAGGGTTCGCATACCGTAGAGAGTCCTTTTAAACCACCCACCAACAGAGCTCAGACTTAGACCAAAAATACACGTGGAGGTTTTACTCTGAGGTAAAACACACAAGATAAAGAAACGACTGGAAGTCACGGTGGACCTAAACAATGTTGGACATGCGGAAAGACATGACATGTGTCAAGAGAACGTAATTGGGCAAACATCAAACCAGACGTCAAATGTTTCAATTGTGGATAACAAGGCCAGCTCATGAAGAATTGTCAATGGGGGAATCAGGTGGCGACGTTAGTGGAAAGTGTGACGATGAGAAGGCTTGGGAATGAGAGGAATTTTAATGAAGCACGTGGAGGTCCATTTGGAAGCAATCAAGGGTGATGAGACAATAATTCTAGAAGGCAAAAATGTAAGGGAGAGTGTTTTCTATGACACGTCAAGACGCGGGAGCAATGCCAGATGTGGTTACAGAAAAACTTACAATTTCTAGTAATGAAGCTTATGTTCTTATTGATCCGGGTTCAACCCATTCGTTCATTTCATGGGCATATGCATCACACTTGGACAAGTTGAGTACTAATCTGAATGATACCATAACTATAATGACGCCCATAGGAAGTAGAGTAGAAATTGAGGATATTTACAAGGATTGTGTTATTAAGATCAATGATCAAGAATTGATGGTTCATCTACTACACTTGAGAATGCATGAATTCGACCTTATCCTAGGGATGGATTGGTTATCATCTTATCATGTGTCCCTAGACTGCTTCCATAAGCAAGTCATTTTTCAAATCTCTGGAGAACCTAATTTTTCATTTAGTGGAGATCAAAGTATTACACCAACGTACATAATCTCCACTTTTAAAGCGCATAACATGATAAACTCACTTCCATCTTTAAAGAGACTACTTGCACCAACAACACACTTACTTTATAATAATACTCAGGATACACAATCTCCAATGATATACAAGGAGCCACTGCTCATATCCATATGCCATCTATTTGAAGAAAATCTCATGTAGGTTTCTTAAACAAATCATACACCAGACTTGCTCTTCTGAATTCAACTGTACTATGGTGGACCTACCATCTACCCTGTAACAAGATCTGCAATCACAAGAGGTTACAGGATAGTGAGTTTAGCATCATAATAAAAACTATAACAACATAACACTTGAAAATCAAGAGTAAAGATTTTATGAGTTTTATCAAACACCGCTACAGATAAAAGGATTTTAAAAGTGCAAAAAGTGCATGCTTTTACACAACATCCCACACAGATATTTGACAAAGAATTTATCCAGAAAAACACATGGCCATGCAACTCATGCAGAAGTATATATTCTACCATACGACTTAGTAGCCAAACTCGGATAGTTTTAGAAACAACTCTTTTATCTTTTCAACATACGATCCTATGACCCAACTTTAATGATTTATAAATAATTTCGTATTTCAACGCCCAATCCTACAACCTAAACATTCAAGTTTAGAAAATATCTTTCAAATTTCTAAACATACGGCTCTATGGCCTAAAATAGTTTTAAAATATTTTCTCAACAACATATGGTTCTTTAGCCCAACTTGTAAATAGTTAATAGAAAAATATACGTGCTCAAAAGTACACACACATACTACGTCATCTGATGCCCAAGTAGTCATCTACCTCACGATTGGGAGTTCTAACGGTACCACAACCTCACTCATGACTCACTTTATTAGAGTGGCGGAGATGAGGGCCACTCTTTATCACTACTGGTAGGTGCAACTCAAACCAATAAAAGGAAAAATGTGTTATAGGCTATAACTCACACCCATATAAGGGCAAAACCATATAGGCTATCACACACCAATAAAGGGCAAAAGTTATTTAGGCTATCTCACACCCATAAAAGGCAACTCACACGGACCGAATACTCGCAAACCTTGGCACCTTGTGACAACATATTATGTTTTTTTGGAAAAATATCTTTTCACACTCACAAGAAAAACATGCTCATAATCTTTATATTTAAAGAGAAAGTAACATTTTATTTATACGAACAACACATGCTCACAATTTTATTTAAAAAAAAAAAAATATCTTTCATAACATGATGAGTAATTCATTATGAAAACATGATAGTAACACATTCTTCATAGATGTATTCAAAACCAAGAAAATGTTGTCACAATATATAAGCCATTATGACAAAGCTAACCACTCTCACCTGATTTTGGACCAACACAATACCTATCTCGTTCAACTCTGTGGCGACACAACTCCTTTTGAGACTCTACATCAATACCTAGGTTATATAACATGCCTAAGCATTAGTATCAAATTACTTCTCATGTGTTTATATGTATGAGAATATCCTATGTTATTTAGATGAACCTAATTCATTAGGTTTGAAACCTTCTCCTTCATGGGCTTTTATAACCCAATCCCTTGCCGCATTGGTCTAAAAGATCAATTAAAATTTTATTAACTTAATACCACTCTTATAAGTGTGAATAATCATTTGGGGATGCTAAAAACTCAAGTCCTTAGACTTAGGTGCTTTGTTCCACTTGGAACACCGTTTCTCTTAGGTTTTTCCCAATTTCTAGATTTTGTCACCCCTCTTATAAATTATAAATGAATTATTAAATGCCTCTGTAATTTTTGGAAAACATTTTTCAGGATTATATTGAGGTGTTAGGTAACTTTTTCATGAAGTACCCAACTTTTAATTCCCTCTGTAAATAGGTTTAATGTTTTTTACCAAAAATAGAGTCGATTTTTTGTCCATATTTGGGAGAACCTTAATTTATCCCAATCTGTACAATGAAAGTGAGTTGCATAAATTTTGGGTGATACTAGACCCGTAGACCTTTCCTTTCCTATGTGTCTCATCTCAAGGGAATGTTTCTAGATTTAATTATAATTCTTCAAAGTTGACTCTGAATCTACCTCCTATGTACCCAAATTTAGAAAATTAGGTTTGTGGTAGAAAATCATGTTCTGAAATTCCAATAAACATCATACATGCTCTAGACATATTAACATAACCCCAAAAATATTTGAGTTTCCTATAGGGTTTGAACCTTATTTTATATTTTAGTTCATGACACTTAATAGAGTTTTAGAGCTTTTCCATGATCTAAGTTCTTTCTTCAATCTAGGTGCCTTTTACCATCTTCTTTCTTGTTCTATGTTCCATGAACATGGTATATATATATGTGTGGTTTAATATGTGATTTAAGAGATTACAAGATTTGAATCATGAGCTACTAACCTTTAATGAAGATGATGGAAGGTGGTTCCACCTTCTTTCCTTCCTCTTTTTTCTTCTTTCTTCTTCCTTCTTCTTCCTTTTTCGTTCTTCCTTCCTTCCTTATTCTTCTTCTCTCTCTCTCTACCACTCCTTATGCATGAAAACTCCTCAAAAAAATGAGTGGGGACAAGTCCCCTATTTATAGAAAAATAATTTGGGGTTACATGCCTCATATACCTCTCATTTGGTTAGCCTTTAAGGAAACTACCTTCTAGCAAGGGTTAACTTCCTTGGTTAGGTTAAATCTCAACCTTGGTTGTTCTTGGGACATGATGGGATGACATAGGTTGGAAGAAAAATCTTCCTTGTGTCATTTCCATCATTATTTCTCATCATTTTGACTATTTTTCTTTTTCTTTAATTTTAATAATTGCCCCATCACTTACCTCTCCTCTCATGGAGATATTTATGTATATATACATATTTATATTTTTATCTTGATTGCTAGAGAATTATGAAAGAAAAATCTTCCAAAATCCTATCTCATGTGTTTTCACATTTTTCCTTATTTAGTTAGGATTTGGTTCCTATCGAACAAAGCTACCCTCAAATTGAGTCTAGTTCTCTCCATTTAGATATTTCCTAACTATGGTTAGAATTTCTCAATAGGGGATCATGATGAACCATCAAGTATTTGAAAGAAGTTTCTTTCAAAGTCTCATCATAAGACTTTTTTTTTTTCTAAAAATTATCAAATTATTTCTTTCTCCTCTCATCCATGTGTATAATATATATATATATATATATGTGTGTGTGTGTGTGTGTGTGTGTGTGTGTGTGTGTGTGTATTTATACATGTGTATATTTATGAGGTGATGAAAAACTTGCATGGGTGAAAAAAACTAATCCTATAAGCAAACTCTATGTGCATCACTTTATGTCATATTTTTCCTTTTTTTTTTTCTTTCTAAAAAAAATTAAATTAGTCATATCACTCCTACCTCTTCCCTTCCCTCCCACCAAATTATATATATATATATATAACTTTTGTTTTATTTTCTTTTAAAATTAGAAAATAATTGAATTAATTTTTGCGTCTAATTTAATTTATCGGGTCAAATTTCCTTATTTGGGCCCATTCTTCATATTGGGCCAAAACTTTTAGTTTTTTGGGCCTATTTAATAATTCTTATAATATTTCATCCCATTAAAAATTATATATTAGGCCCACCTCTTAATTTTACATTTGGGCCAATTTGAATTTTAATTCATTTTTGGGCTACATGGATTAGCTGAAGTATAATGGGTCACTTTTATTCCTTTCATTTTGGGTCTCTCATTAATTTGAGACAATTCTATTTATTTGGCCCATCCTCTAAATTTTTATCATCTTTTGAATTTTAATTTAAGCCCACATAATTATATCTTTTTTTGACCCATTTAATTTTCATGTTTGGGCCTAACTTGATTGTTGTGCCAAAATTAATTTTTGGACTTTGAATAATTTTTTTTTTTGGCTAACTCTATTCTTTCTATTATGAACCTCATTCAAACCTTTTCTTAAGCCCACTAATCTTTTCTTAAAATTATCTGCTTGGCCCTCTTGAAGTTTCACATTTTTACCTTCTTGTAATTGTTCCACCTTTGAACTTTATTACTTTCTTGTATCAAGAATTAGTTAAAGCATGAACTTTTCTTAAAAATCATATGCTTTAGAAATTCTTCTTGAATCGAAATTAATTTATTTGGGCCTTAATTATACTCTTGAGCCCATAATCAACTCCATATGTTCATAATCTTCTTGAATTTTTCCTTTCTAATTCCATCCACATAGCTTTTTTGAAAAATATTTCATTCTTACTTCAACCTTTCTACATCTTGACATTTTTCTTGGCCTATTTCACTTGTTATCTTTCATTCACTTATCTTTGGGTTTCAATTTTTCATGTATTACCCTCTTAGAATTTACTTTATTTCATAAGAGTTTTCTACATATGAAAATACAAGGTGTTACATTTCTGGCACATGTAGTTGACATTGATAAGGACACTCCATAGTTAGAAGATATTCA
>JAUTBS010450781.1:0-15188 GCA_032361285.1 Aequorea victoria | reverse complement strand
ACCATCTTTGCTTCAATCATCAATTGTCAAGATGGGTTTGCTTGACATCTTCACACCAGCTTGAGGGGAGTGTTGGAATTATTATATTTATGGTCATTAGAATATTTTATTTATGGTTATGTTGACCGTATCTTTCCGTGCTGTAGAGAATTTCTAATTCTCTTTGTAATCGGTGAATCCATAGTGAAATATGCTACCCGTGGACGTAGGCAATTACTGAACCACGTAAATCTCTTATATCCTATATGTGCGTGTGAATTATGGGGCTCCTTGCACAACACCTACTCCCCGCCTAGGATATTATGTTGATGTTGGAGGCATAGAGGATGCCTCGGAGGCTCGCATAGAGAACTCGAAGTTTGCTCAAGTGACAGCGAGGAGCTATAGTGGAACTAATGTAGCTCACTTACTCGGAGATGGGATAACTTGCCTGTAGGAAGCAAAGAGCCTGGACGACCCACTCATGGGCAATGACGTGGACTCTCCTGAGATGCCACGTGGCGAAGAGATGGCCAAATACCCACACGCATAAAATGAGGGGTTGAAGTTTGTTGGGATTGTATACTAAAAGCAGTGTCTTTTTGTATATGTTTTATTGTTTATTCAATAAAAATCATTTTTAATGAGAATCAAAAATGAGAATGAATGCTTGTATATTTTTATTTTATATTTATGCAACCTTGTCATTTATTCGTGTCGAGTATTTGATTCGGTATGTAGAGTTTGGCTTACATACGGAAGATCGAATCATCGGTTCTGACAAAATAATTTTAATTAAAACTCACAATCTAGATGGAATTGGACAAACCATTGGAACAACTGTAACACATTGTCTTAGTAGGCTTGTCTTGGCTACGGTGAATGGTTTGAATTTCAAATTCAAGTTCAGACTTAATGTGTTAGTACACTCGGTGAGTATTGAGCAGGATCATCGAGGTAATTAATTTTGTACTAACTGTCATAAATTAATTTACACCTCGTATTACTATGTATTGATTAAATTCCTAATCTCGAAGTATTTATTAAACGTGTGCATTTAGTGTACGGCACTTTAATTCACCAATGGGAGAGACTTCTGTTGAGGTCAATAAGACCGGTGAGTTGGGTGTCGGCACTCCGTGTTCGACGGATAATAATATACTGACGGAAAGCACATCCAATTCAGGTTGATGATACTCCATTGGGCCTGCTTATAGGTTTGATTAAGCAGGGGAAAGCACATCCGATTCAGGTTGATATACTCCATTGGGTCTGCTTATAGGTTTGATTAAGCAGGGGGTACTTAAGATTTATAGGTTGATCAAACAGGATTGTCAATAATTTAGTTTGATTTTCGGGTATCTGTTGTCAATTACGATATATTTAGCATATCTGTACAGATTAACCTTCCTTTTTGGTTAGGATAGATTGATCCCAATTGTATAATTGTACAGATATTATTGCCCTTTTGGTTAGGATAGATTGATACTAATTGCTGGATTTTAACATTGTAATTGAACAAGAATCTTGTATATAAACAGTGGTACCTCACAAAGAGGATCCTAAATTGAATACAGTTAACATTTTGACATCTGTAATCTTAAATGTGGGGAGAAAATTAAGCATTTCGGAATTAAAAATTTGAGACATAATTAGAAGATAAGGTCGGGAGTTCCGTCAAGGCCTTTAGTGGAATAAGTCTTAACTCGTGTAAAAAAAAAAGAATCTAACTCGGGGCTTGAGTTAGCGGCGTTCAATTTTTTACACGATTAGCCCGTACCTTATCTTTCCTCGTGGTCCCTCACGTAACCCAGATTTTGCACTCTCTAGTTTTCTCAGGATCCCTACATTCAATTTGATCAATGGTTTAACGGCCGAATTGGTCAGAAATTGAATCGGAGTACAAGGGGCATTTTGGTCCAGTGGGCGAATAAAGAGACCTAGGGTTTTAACCCTAGGCTCCCTATTTTATTCCCCAACCACCAACCCAAATCCCCTCTCCTTGATTTTCTCCTTAAATCTTTCTCGTAATAAATATCTCTCTCTCTCTCTCTATCTTATATGTATATATAAGTGATGCTATATACATTTCGGTAGAGATATATAGCAAACAGAAAATGAGCATTTGTTTTACACTGAGAAAAGGAGCATTCATTTCAACGGTGAAGCAGCATCCTTTTTCGGTGAAAAAAACAATTTGGGAGCAATTGAGAGATTGAAAATTGAGAAGGTTTTTTGAGTGAGATTTTCAAAGGAGAAAAAAGTGAAAAAAATATTTTATATTTTTCGGGATTAAAAATCTGAGAAATCAGTGCAGAGACTCGAAGAAGATCGTAGCTCACACTACGTTCTTCGAGACGTGCAAACGGGATATACGTGAGAAGATCACCGGGTCGTCTCAACGGTATTGTTGCAGTCACAGAGATCGTCCTACAAGATCTCTTTAGGTATAATTTTTTTTTGCACAATTATACTTGTTCACCGTATTTTCTTTCTACGTACGCGTATCGGGATCCCCGGGACCCAACAAGTGGTATCAGAGCCTGCCAATACTATTCGTAGATTGAACGTACTTGCGTACTAATCTCTGTTTTGCAGCCGTACACCACTGTTATGATCCGATCGAATGAATGAATATTTTATTTTATGCTTTCATGATTTTTCCCGGCAATGTGAATTAGAGTAGAAAAATGTGAATTCCATGTGTGAGGCATAGGAATTAAATGTAATTTTTTCTTTCTATATTTCTTCGGATGTAATGGCTATGTGAAGAAACGGAGCAAACAGGCGTGGCGTCAATGAAACCAGGCGGTGGCGCAGCCAGCAGAGTGATTACGTCCGAACGCAGGACAAAACCGTCTGGACATTTTTGTCCAATAGGTTTTCTGGAAGGTGACCGTTCGGACACCAGTGGAGTTCCGTCCGGACGGAGGACGAGCGTCCGGACGTGACGTTTTACTCTAGAAGGTTCGAAGGGTCACGACCGTCTGGGGGCCAGGACCAGTGTCCGGACGTCAGCGCGCGTGAACCTCAGATCAGGAATATTAGAGATTTTTCCGAGATTTGAGTTTATCTCTTCAACGAATGATCTTTGCGTCATAACAGTGGTTTATTTTATTTCTTATTATTTGTTTGGATCAATGGTTATTAATTGTTCTTTGTATGGTTTGTTATTATTTTTTTTAACAAATGGTTAATACGAAAAAGAATATCTTTTTGACGGCCACCCTCGTGTTTTTATAGCCAGCGTCGTGCCTGTTTAGACCGAAATAGTCTGTTCGGCACGTATCCCCTCTCGAATGTTTTGGTTAGCCTTCGATAATTTGGGCACCGGACCTCTTGGGGCTTGACCCTGCCCCCTCTAGATCAGTCATCCCCCGGTCTTCCTCCTTCCGAATGTACTCCTCCACCCTCCTCATCAACTCATCAATTGTTTTGGGAGGTTCCATAGTTAGAGCACCCCTGAGCTCACCTCTTGGGGCGAGCCCCAAGCGGAATGCAACTACTGCCATTTCCTCGCTACAGTGATCGACCTCGTTATATGTTTCCCAGTATTTACCGGCGTAGGTTCGCAGGGATTCCCTTTTACCCCTCTTAAGGGCCAAAAGAGTGTCAATGTCCTTAGGGACCTTAGTACAGGTTATAAGCCGTGCAACGAAGGCCGTGGCCGATTCTCCCCAGCTGTTAATGAAAGATGCCGATAGTTTATCGAACCATCTTAATCCAGTTTCTCCTAGGCTGGATGGAAAAACTTTGCACATGAGGGAGTTATTGCTGCTCCATAGCGTCATCATCTGCCTATAGTGGCTGATATGTGCATTTGGGTCCATCTTTGCATCGTAGGAGCTGAACTTCGGGAGGAAAAATCCTTTTTGGAGGTATCAAGGACTCAATTTGAGCCGAAAATGGGGTGGAGAGGAACATACCCGGAGTTGTGTTCGGCCTTATTGTCGGGCTTTCCAAGAGAGATCCTTGGCCGCTCGGTCTAGGGGCTTTGCCGGCCCCTTTGCTCGGTCGGCGAGCGGTGTCAGCCAGACTCCATGAGGGGTGAGCTTCCGCCACTTCAGTCGTTTTTCCTTTAAGCTTCCCCGTTTGGGAGCTGTGGTCCGGCCAAAATGAGCGAGTAAAAGATTGCTCCTCAGTGCTCCATTGTGATGATGGAAAATAACTACTCTCTCCGGAGACCCGAGAAGCCGCGGGGCCACCTTTTGTGCGATCTTGCTTGGCCGAGATAGCCTTGGGACTGTTTTTTCGTTTTGCTGCTCCTGACTTGTGCGAAAGCCCAGCCTTTACCTTGGTGAGGGAGGAGGCCGAAATTTGCTGTGAGCAGGGTCGTGTCTACTGGTGGCGTCGTCTTCCAGTTGACCCTTTTCTCTTTGGTGGAGTTGCAAAGTTGCCTTTAACTCGGCAATCTCATTCCTCATTTGGCTGAAGGTAGCCTCCTGGTCAAATGTCCCCTCTAGACGTTTAGCTGTCTGTTGTTGGGGCCTCTTGCCCTGATGCTTAGTTGATTTCTGGTTGTAATATTGTCCACGAGACAACGCTCTAGACTGGACCCTTCATTTCCTTCCAAACGTGTTTGGGATGGAGACGTCATGTGACACGATCAAGCTTATCTGGTATACGATACTTCTCACAGACGGCGCCAAATGTGCGAGCAAGAAATCTCACACGGGTTGTATGGATCGGGTACGATCGAACCAGGCTTGGATCGCTCCTTGAATGGTTGGTCGGCCCTGCAAAAGAAGAACAAGGTCACTGCCCAGTAGGGTATTCTCACCGGAATCCCTCTCCGATGGCGAAGTTAGCACAAACGCTCAACGTAAAAACCCAAGCAAATATGTAAGAAGCTCTATCTTAAGTAAAGTGTTAGAGAGTAAAATTTCACACACACCTGATTTGTAAAAGAACCTTCATATTTATAGGCAAGGTTGATGCCTTGGGGGACAGATTGTCCTTGTCATGATGTCATTATATTCGTTGTCCCTCTAGATCAGGCTGAGCCTAGCTCTGCCCAGGTAGAGCAGTCGTAAAGGTGGTAGAACCTTCTGTTTATTGAATGCACATTAAATGCCACTCAAAGAGATTTGATTGTGCCCCTGATGCGCATTTAATGCCCATTAATGGCGCATCAAATGCCCGGGTATCAGCACTTGCTCATCATCAGGCTGTCACAATCAAGCTTTATTGCTCGCCCTCGCTTACGAGCACCACGTGCTCGGCCTCGTGTACGAAGGCCCTCTGCTCGGCCTCGTGTGCGAGAATATTCGGCACATGCTGACGTGTCATTTCTCACTGCTTCTCTCTTCTACCCGACCCGATCCAAACTTTATGGGACCGGGTCATGTAGAGGGGGTTGGGCTTATGTTAAATAGGGCCCCTTCAATGACCTATGAAAAAATTAAGGAAGCTGGATAATATGATATATAAAGTGATCTTAAGATGAATAAAAGTAATGCTTGCATGGGTAAGAGGCTAGAAAAAAAGATGAAAGTAAGGAACCTCATGAAAAAGTGAAGAACAGTGGATTAAAGTTCCATCTAGGATTTTTCGTGCTACCCAAACAGAGCCTAAATGAAAACCTGTTTTGGACAGAGTTAATTTAGCATGTCATGAACGTGTGTGATTTTTGGTTGAACCCAAAAATGTATTTTAGAACCCCTATGCCATTTTCGAACATTCTGCGTCGGAATCGCAGAAAAACAGTCCACTTTGATGAATTTTAGTAAATTTCAAAAAAAAAACCTAGAGATGAGCCATATATGGAAAGAAAGGTATATGGGTCTAGTTTCACCCAAAATTGATAAACCCCATTTTCATTGGACGGATTTTGAGAAAATGAGATTCTTTCAAACAGGTTTGTTTTCGGACAGATTGTTCCCCATGAATTTTTAGAGCTCTTTTTGTTGAGATCTGGCTCTCGGGTCCTTCATGCAAAATGTAGGTAACATTCTAGTCTAGCCTCTGTAATTGTTCCAGACTTTTTAGAGAAATTTTCATATTTTAAAATGAATTTCAAACGGGTAGGACATAATCTGAAAATACTGAAAAATATGATTCAAGAAGTTTTTATGCAAATCTAAGTATCTAAACCAAAGTTAAGGATCTTGGGGACCATGAGAGTAGCAAGAGTGAGTAAATGTGAGGTATTTGAGAAGAGAATGACCTCACATGCACATCCCCACAAGCATGCATGTTACTTTGAGTTGCAAAATTAAGTTCCGATCACGTTATATTCTAGGTTATGCGGGAACCGGAGATTCAAAGTGAACCAAGAAACATCGCTTGAGTAGAGCATATTCGAGGTGGGTTTTTTTTTATCAGTAACTTGGTATCGTAAGTATGTGAATGGTTAAAGTCATGGTAATTTCATGCTATACATTTTATGAAAGTAAATGGTGATTTTACTTGTGAAAGAAAACTACTCTTGTGAACTCATATTTTATGAAACGATCCATGATCCTGTTTTGGAACTTGAACTCAATATTTTATGAAAGAATCTTGAATACATACTAGAATATGAGAAATATGATGGAGTTGGGCAAATGAAAAAGGAGAGTTAATTGATATACTATGTTACAAAAGTTATAAAAGTTCTGATGAAATGATCCATAATTTATGAAATGGTCCTTGAGTATGTAGTACAACATGAGAACTATGATAATATGACTTACTTATATGACGTGTTGAGTAAATGTGAAAAACGAGCTAATTGATACGAAAAGGAAAATGAACTCGTGAAAGTTATGAAAGTTTTACGAAAAAATCTATGAACCTGTTGGAAAACTTAAATGGAAGCTTAGATGCTTGATTAAAGAACATAATACGGTTGCTATGACGGCCTTGATATTACATGGCGAGTGTCATGTGGTGGGTATATCGCACATCTGATAATGTGTAGGTATAATATAAGGATTATATCGCACACTTGATAATGCGTGAATATATGTCCTAGTATGATGATATATGATGTGCTAGCTCTACCACTGAACATTGCTAAGTGGCCCGGCGAATACTCCTTAACCCTGTCCACTGAGTCGGCGGGAAATTCGAGGACGCAATACTGCAACAACTCCTGGTTGGGAGGTTAATACAACCCAAGACTCCATGAGAAAAAATGATTAATAAATGGTTAAATATGTTACCACTACTAAGTGGGCATGTGGAATAAAAAGATATATTTATCACTACTAAATGAATAAACGAAAATGATATTGAAAATCTTCCACTGAGAAGTAGTTATTGAAAATCCTCCGGTGGGAGGTGGTTGTTGGAAATTCCTCCACTGAGAGGTGATGATATTATGGATAAGAAATTCCTCCACTAAGATGTGAATGATGATATGATGAAAAATTCTCTTTTAAAAGACAATGAACGGTAAAATAATGAACAATTCTTTTCTAAAAGATAACGGTTGAGATAATAGACGAACTATGATGAGACATCTATAACTTGATAAAGAAGAGTTTTTGGAAAACTTTATTATATATACTTTTCTCTACTGAGAGAAATGACGGAATGTAGTAAAAACGAAATGTCTGAATTGATGAAGTTTTGAGAACTTATCCTTTTGTAATAAAAGTTATCTTTTCGAAATGATATCATGTTTTCAAAGTGAGGAACTATTTTATCTTCCATTGTGCAATTTATAATACAGTTGCTAGTGATTGTTGAGCATGTGAATTTTGTAACTCACCTTCACACAGATCATTATAACAGGTACAGGCAAAAGATGTGTGTGGTCTAATCCACTGCAAGTATAGGTTTGGGTTAGGGTCCATGGAGATATAGTCCACCTGGTATTTTATTTTGAGTTGTAAACCGAAATATGTGTTAGTGGCCGGAAAGCCCTTATGTGATGTAAGTTGTGTAATGGTTATAAAAGAAGAAGAAAATATACGAATGATTCCTTGAATTATAATGGAATCGAGTTGATGAAGTTACTAAGTAATGGATTAATTATGTTCCATCGCATCCCGTGCTCGGTGCCTCGGGGCGGGGCATGACAGTTACCCTCAAAAGAAGCCAAAGCAACTGGCTAGACTATGTTAACCACACGACCTACCAAAAAGGTCAAACCTAGATTATTGGGGCTCCCAACTTGAGAAATCATTAGAGCCTTCGGAAGGATGCTTAAGGACTTTTCTATCTTTAAAGCCTTATAGTAAGTTTCATCCAATTTGTCAAGGGGCTGCAAATTGACAATCTCTGGTCTCAGTCTATCAATGAACTCGCTGATTGTTGTTACCTAAGAGTCCTCTTTAACATCACAGCTCATACAAAGTTCCTCAAAACTTACTACTTGAAGACAACTATCTCAAATTGATCAATAGATCAAGTAATTGACTCCTATAGTAGGTGGGGAGATGCTTCTCTGTTAGCTTCTGCTTCATCTCAGCCCGTAAGGTAATAGGCTCCTCCTCGAGGCACTCTATATTTCTTCAGAACTGTGTCAATACCTTTTGGAAAAAAGTTGTCTCCTTCTCTTTTAGCTTCTGCTTCATCTCAGCCCATAAGGTAATAGGCTCCTCCTTGAGGCACTCTATATTTCTTCGGAACTGTGTTACCTTTTGGCAAAAAGTATAACTTCCATTTTGAGCAACACAAACCCGTCACTTGTCTGTCATTTCAAACTAATGAAGTTAATCCTCCATGTCAACAAGCCAGTCCAAGAAACCATTAGAATCCAACCAGCCTTTATAAATTATAACTAGTGAATTTACTTAACTTTGTTTGTGCTGTCTCCCGAATGCTCGAGAAAATATTTGGACTGGTCGATGATCATATCTTTGTGAAGAGCGCCACTGGCATCTCTATTGGTTGAAGAGTAAAGAAGAGAGAAAGCATGCACGAAAGAGGAATGTGACACTTTTTAAAACCGTGTGCTAGACTCTCAGCTATGACATGGCCTTCTTATGTAGACCCATGTAAACAACATCATATCAATGAAATGAACCCAACTTAATAATGTTATGGTTATTTTAATGATTACTGTGAGATGTTGTAATGACGCCATTAGTAAAAACAGAAATGTTATCATTACATGGAAAAACGAGAAATAAACATTAACTAAAAATCATGAAAATATTATCCATGACAACATTAATACTTTCTTAACTTATACGCTCAAGGATTTTAAGAGAAGAAAAGACTAGTTCTTTGTTCTTTTCCCTGGGAAATATAATAAATAAGGAAAGCAATACTCTCAAAGGAGTTATTACTGGATTCAATCATATAATGTGACAAGCAAATTTCAAAATGGCAGGGAAAGAAAAAAAAAGCTACTAAATACAATGTAGAAGAGCTTGAGGTTCAACTGAATTTCAAAGTCAGTTCCAAGATAGAAGCTGATTCCTATGAGAAAAGGTTTTTTATGCAAGGGTGTAGCAATTTAGCAAGAAAATAAAACCTAGTATCTTAAAACACTCTTCATTCGCTCAGTCCATCATAGCAATTGGTTCACAGTTCACACAAGTAGCTACTACCCAAGTGGACCAAAGAAAGCAAAACCACATCAATATACTCAGTTAGATCATCCTATACTTTATGTAAAAAATAAAAGGAAAATATCATTCACTATAGTAAAAGAAATTACCATGAAGCCTTCATGATCAGACCCTCCTAACAAAGGATAATTATTTCTCCGAAAAAGACCATGCTATAGTGGATTATTACAGAGAGAATGTCGAAAAGGACCATGCTTCAATAATTTTGTGTTATGCTGTCTTCTTTGTTCAGGAGATCTCCACCCTCTATCGATAGTCTTACTCTATCCATATCTCTCTTCAATCAGAGAAGCAAACAAGGAAGCCTTTTCCCTCGTCCCCAGTAAACAACATAAAATATCAAATCCTTAACCACACAAAAAAAATTGCATTTACAAAAATTAAATACTAAGTTAGACCATCCTACACTTCATTGTCCAGAAATGCATTTACTATAGACAAAGAAACTCTCATTCAGCCTTCATGGTTTGACAATCCTAAGTTCTTAACAGAAGGAAAATAACAACAGTTGAAAAAAATAATGAGTAGATGATCCACTACTCTTTAAATTGAAGATTATATGAAGATAAAAATGGGCCATTTCGTAAGATAGCTATCATAGGCCACCTCTAAAACAAAAGGAGGGCCACTTCTTCAGAATGTTTCTCGAGTGCGACTAGCATGATGTTTTCTATTTTGAGGAACTCCTATTATTAGTCGTGCTCTCTCCATATATGTCTTCTCTTAGAGTGAGAGTGGAGGAGAGGAGGGGTAAGGGAAGCCCTCTTCCTTTCCTTTTAAATAATCAAACACATGCTTCAACTTTCCCTCATTCAAAACCTTCAAAAGCACAAGAACTTGGACACAAATGAGCAAATACTCTTCAACCATCGGGAGCATAACCCAGAATATGCCAAAATCAAGATACAGGACTCTCTCACCTCAAAGTCTATGCTATGCAAAAACTACTAGAAATGCACAAAAAATAGAATTAGAGTTCATTCTTCAGATATCCTAACGTAATTTAATGTCATCAATTGAAGCAACAATTGAAACTAAGAATTTCAACATACAAGTAGAAATCACCATAGTTGTCAAATTGAGATTCTTATGGTGACACGAAATCCTAGGTTTGTGAATCGCGAATTAAATTGAATTGGGAATCTATAGAAAATGGTGTTGAACAATTCAAATATACGAAACAAACTAAAATGAATAGATTTTGACAAATATTATATAATAACTATCACATAAGGAATGGTTATGTCACCTAATTGGGAAGATATTTGCCTTCGTCCCAAAACGTGGTCCAAATCCCACCAACCATATTACTCTTTACGAATCATAATATATGCTCTTTTGATATTCAAAATAGGGACTTAAAAACTTTTAAAATATAGTATAATAAGAACAAAACTTGTGAGGGAACCTTTTAGTTCAAACATAAAACATTTTAAAAGATGTCTTATATAATTATTGTTCCAAAACGTTCTTAAAAAAGTGTTGTGTAGTCACTGAATTCAACTGATCCGAACCATATCATATTAAATTATATATATTTCACCAAAATAGCAATAGATGATTCATGTGTATAAATTATTGTAGCCTTAAATATCTCGACACATTTTTTCTTAGTAAAAAATAAGAAAAAAGAGTTAAGAACACATTAAGTCAAACTAGATTCTAGTAAATCCTCTAATCACCAAATGATTAACACATGGGGAACAGTCAACTAAGTAATATTCTACCATTTCACAAAAAAAAAAAAAAAAAAATTGAAATGTGATTCAAAATTTGTTGAACCCAATAATTTTAAAAATCGCACAAATCAAATCGTTAAACAAATCATGAATCATAAGATTCATCATCAATTCTATCCCAAAATAGATCCACTTGTACATTTTTATTGATTTATACATGAATCGTGAATTGAATAACAAATCGGATTGAGAATCGTACGATTTTGATAATTATTGAAATCAAAGTGTACATTCAGAACAACTGATTTTTAGCCTGAGACTCTTATGGTTAACATAAATGTCCACTTGCAAGCTGCACTTATTGATTCGAAACATGCATACAGGTCTATCCATAACGGCATAAATGTTTTCTTTTTGTGACAGAATTCAGCAGTGTCAGCCCCAAGGTTATATAAATGAATCTTAAATTAGTTTTAATAATAACAAACAAGGCATTGATGAGTTAAAATGATTTTGAGTACCTATCATTAAACATATTATTGAAAATCTCTTTTTTGTTTATTTAAAGTCATTGTAGTCAACAACCATGAATGGGGTTGATTTTATATTTAATGAGTTTTGAAATTGTTTCAGGTGAAAAATCACTTTTCAAATGTTTATAAAGTTCTATGATTAAAATCTCAAACAAAGCACTATCTCAGGCCTTAGAACTGAAAATTTCTCAAAATTTTCAAAAGCATGAGTCGACCCAAGTTCTTTTATGAGTCAACCCAAAAAGAGTAAGGCTCAAGATCTCTTGCAGAGGTATTTCAGTATCAACCCAAATGTTTCAAGGCTCTGGATCTATTCTCAGTACCGACCATGAGTTGACCCACCATTAGGGTGAGCCGACCCAAGTATCGGGTTCAAGGACTTTGAGCTGAAGTGCATCAGCTCACCTATCGACTCAAAGGGGAAGATCACAAGTGAGTCGACCCACGACAAGATATGAGTCGACCAAAGAAGACTACTGCTCTGTAAAATCTCAGAAGACATCAACAAGTCGACTCACCATCAACATGAGTCAACCCAAGTCAGTTTTGAGTTGAGGCACATCAACCCTCACCTCGACACCGCAGATCAACTCAAGGGAAGAACCGAATACGAGTCGACCCAAGGCAACTCTGAGTCGACCCATGAACGAAGCATTTCACTGATACAGAAACATCAATGTTTTGAGTCGACCACAGGCGAAGGATCTTATTTACTCCGAACTATCAAGGCACTCAGTTGACCCACCTCCAGCATAAGTCGACTGATGGGAGCGAAATCTAAAATTCTGAGCGAAGACCACGCTCGACAACGGCTATATTTCAGAGTATTTAATGCCACGATTTGATTTTCAACGATCATATTGGAGCTCAGAATTATAAAAGGAATTGAGTATCAATCATTCAAGCATGAGAAATCATTGATTCGACTGATCAAACAGCACACATCTCAAATCTGTCATTCTCGAGAAAAACCCTAGAAATCTATAGTTCACATATTCTACTAATTTTTTCTTTTGAGATCAATACTTCTATATCTTCTTTTATAAGAGAGTTATTCCTCATCATTTGTAATCCAAAAATCCTATTCAAATCATTGTAAAGTGAGGGTGAGTCACCCTTGATTGTTCTTTGTGTGTGGTAAATCACACAAAGAGAAGACCACAAGTACTAGAAGCTTGGTGGCTTTAGAACGTAGTTTGTTAACTCTTTGAAAGATTGTAAAAGGTTTGAGCACACCTGTAAGTGCTTGGAGATAGTGGAAGATACTCAAGAGGAGCTTGAGGAGTGGACGTAGGCTTGAATAGCCGAACCACTATAAAAATCGACACTGTCTTCTCTCATTATGTCTCTCTCTCTCTCTCTCTCTATTGTTTGCTTGCATTACTATTCATACTGTTTGCTTGTCATTTTGCGTATTCTATATTTATTAAATATTATTAAACAAGAATATTTTTTAAAAGATCCTATTCACTCCCCCTCTAGGGTCATTCTTTGCATAATAGTGCTTACGCCAAGAACGAAGAAGATTTTTTTGAGGAAGATCGGTCAACCTTCCGTGCATTGATCAGATGGTAAATGTTGCCAGATAGTCTTGATATTTCAGGGATATATTCTCGGCATATTGTTCTTAACATCAAACGGTTCAGATCATTGACTGGTAAGATCAAAACTTTTATTTAGTTTATTCAGTTAGAATCCATCTTACAGTGAATATATTAAATATTTGTTAGCCAATAATTTCTTGATGATGTTATCCTCTCAGTATGCCAAGAGAGAACTTGTGTAATCCATTATTCGACATAATGGATTTTTAAAATTAAACTTCGGTCCTGTAGTTTTTTCCTAACGATTTTCCACGTAAAATCCTAGTGTCTTACAATTTTTGATTACTATCAATTATATATTACTTTGGTTAATTATTAATTAAAGTGACCTCATTTAATTGCACACGAAAATTGGAAACAATTATTTATGCTGCAAGCTTGTAGTTATTTTTTTCCAACAAGTGGTATCTGAGTTTGGTTCAGAGATGATCCATAGTATTACTTAGTATTTGTGACTTGTGTAGATTAGGAATAGATGAATTATCTGGTGCGATAATTAAACTGACTTCATCGAATTAATCGATATGAAAACCACGGATGGAGGACGTCCTTTATACTAAGGACTTATATCTACCAATTGAAGGGGATGGTAAAAAACCAAAAACGATGACTGAAGAAGATTGGAAGGTTATGAACTGAAAAATGATTGCCCAAATTTACTCTTGGGTCGATCAGAGTATATATCATCACGTGTCTCAAGAAACCAATGCTTACAAACTGTGGCACAAACTTGAGTCAATGTATGAAAGGAAGATCACTCAGAACAAAGCTTCCTTGATCAGACGGTTAGTTCACTTGAAGTACAAAGATGGTCAGAGAGTTGCAGAGCATATGAGTGATTTTCAAGAAGTGGTTAATCAGCTGAGTACCACAAAGATGGCTTTAGATGAAGAATTATAGGCTCTATTCTTGTTCGATTTGTTGCCAGATAGCTGGGAGACGCTGGTTGTAATAATCAGTAATTCAGCACCGAACAGTATAGTCACCATGGATATGTTGAAGGATAGTATATTTAATGAAGAGGCAAGATGAAAACAGTAGGGAAATACAACTCAGTCATATTCTTTGGTCACAGATAAGCGAGAAAGAACTTCAAACAAAGAATCCTTCAATAGAGACAAGTCGATAGACAAGTCAAGGGGAAAATCTCAGTCCAGGAAAGAACTTGAGTGCTATCATTGCGACAATATAGGACACATGAAAAGGGAGTGGATAAAGTTCAAGAGGGAGCAAGATCAAGCTAAGGGTGATGGCAAGAAAGAAGAGAACACAATTATATATACTTCAGATAAAGGGGAGATCATCATTGTCTATGATGATGGGTTTATTGGGCTTACTAGATAGGACACTAGTTGGGTGATTAACTCTGGTGCATCTTTCTATGTCACTGAACATGAGGATTACTTCAATACTTATTCACAGGGCGACTATGGTCATGTCACAATGAGTAATGAAGGAATGTCTAATATTGTGGGAATGAGATATGTCAGTCTAGAGACCACAGCACACTGCAAATTGGTGCTTAAGGATGTTAGGCACGTGCCAGACATCCGCTTCAATCTTATATCCACAAAAAATCTTGATGATGAGGGCTTCAACAGCCACTTCGGGGGATAAAAAGTGGAAACTCTACAAAGGGGACTTAATTATTGCAAGGGGAAGGAAGACATCCAGTTCTTATGTAAAGATCCGGGTTTTCGTAAAATTTTAACCTAGGCGTAATTTTACACTAATTAGCTTAACAAGTGTTCAAATCCTAGAATTTAAACTTTATAAACCCTAATAGTGTTAAATAAGGGTTCAACATCAGAAATGATCAAGTAAGTAGAAACTTAAACTTAGAACTTAATTAAATTTAAGTTAAGTTTGAAGAACTAAGTTCGGTCA
>JAUTBS010450670.1:0-15194 GCA_032361285.1 Aequorea victoria | reverse complement strand
AGCTAACTATGGGATACACAATCCCAAACAAAAGTAAGATAAGTAGAATCTATTTTTTCAGTTATAATCCAACGTGTCTATATCCGTATACATCATAAAATCGAAGGCATAGCCCCTACAATGGATCTTCTTTCCTTTCGGCATATCACTAGTGGAATAAGAGTCTACCCCAAACAGAAATCTGCAACCACAAGGTTACAGGAGAGTTGATTTAGCATAAAATGAAATAAAATATAAAAATGTCACATGTCATAAAGCATTTTATAATAAAAGCAACATTCACATGTTATACCTCACAAGCATACATAAGTATAACACCACACCCAACACACGCATATAATGCCCAAGTAGTCGTTTAACCTCACGACCGGGAGTTCCGACGGTACCGTTACCTTAATACAACGCTTCTATTTTAGAGTGGTGTATAAGAGGACCACTCATATATAACTCTAGTGGTCAATGTATCTACGCACACACGGGGCCTTATCCACCATTGGACCTCCACCTTCTTAGGGGCAATGCCTTTAAGGCTATTAAACACCCACACAAGAGTAAGGCCTTTCAGCCCAAGATAATATCCACACAAGATTTAAGTCTTTAAGGATACCAGGCACCCACACACGGGGTTCTCCGAGATGGTTACCCTCTATCACTTGGCATATACAAGCAACACATGCAACTCAAAATTCATTTTGATCTCATCATTCACATAAAACATGCTCACATTTGATAAAAAAGAAGTAAGCTTCATTTAAACACCAAACATGCTTTTAGAAAAATACTCATGAGATCATCACACCACATATGTTATTCAAAACATTTATAGAATCTAAGTTCTCTATATTTCATTTTATAACAGCTAACCACTCTCACCTTTTACCTAAAAGATTCACGGTTGGCCTCATTGATTACTAGGAAACTCCACAATGTCCACGGCTAAACCTCCGGGACCTAGGTTACACAATAAACCATGTATAAGAAACAGTAACTCCAGGTGTTCCCTACACTTATGTCATGACCCCATGGTTATTCAAGGTTCTTGGTTCTCATTGGAACATGTTCTACCCTTAACTGAGAGGTGTCCCCATCCTATAATGTTTGGTGAATTCAATTAAATTGACTAAACCTCACCAATAATACTTGAGATAATTTTAGAGGGTAGATATGGTAATTAGGTACATTTTTCATGAAGAAACCTAAGGCCAAAAGTGGCCACAAAGGCTTAGAAACCCAACTGAAAAACATTATTTTTCACTGCCTTGAGTCGACACAGGGGTGGGTTGGGTCGACACTTAGGAGGTTTGAATCGACACCCAGAGAGGTTTGGGTCGACACATGCTGAGGGTCCAAGCCTGGGGTCGACACCTAGAGGGTTTTGGGTCAACACCTTCCTTCATTTGTTAAACTACCGAGAGAAGAACAATTGCAGAAGAAGTTGGGTCGACACCTACAAAGATTGGGTCGACACTTAGGGAGTTTGGGTCAACTCAATTTTTAATAGAGGCCAGATACAGAGAGCAAAACAATTTCAAAGCAAGTTGAGTCGACACCCATGGAGATTGGGTTGACTCAAATGCTCAACAGAGGTGAGATATAGAGAGCGAAGTGGCTTGAGTCGACACCCATCCTCTTAGGGTCGACCCAAACCACGGAATGACACTGCTGCTCTGTTTCTATTGTTTCCCTGGTTTAGGTTCTGTTTGGGGTGAGCAAACTTAGTTTTTTCTACTTCATTCCAAACCCAAAAATACCTACAAACTTCTCTCCTCCATATCCCTCTCATCCAACACCCCAAGACCTTTCCCAAAGGTCTTTCCAACCCAATTTTTTAAAGAGAACCCAATTTTTTAAAGAGAACCCAATTTTCCTCGATTAAAGTACCCAACCATGGGTAAACCTTTACCAATGCATGGCCTAGAGCTAGGGAAGGACTGAGGACCAAAAATCTAGGTTCCATATTTTGTTCATGGGTTATATTTCATGACGTGACTCGAAAGAGAGATTAGAAACATGATTCTTACCTCAACAATCTCAAGAACACTCCAATGGTAGTTCTGCCTCTTCTTGCCTCCTTCTTCCCTTGGCTTCTCTGTGGGTGGTGTAACAACACTTCACCTTTCCAGCTTTAGATTCTCAAAATATAAGGAACCAGGTCCACTCACTCATTCACACCATTCTCACATGACTGAGTGAAGAGCTCTCAGGTTTTGTAAGGAGAAAAGAGGGGTTTTAGGTTTCTTAGAGAGAAAGAGATTTTGGCTGTTCTAGAGAGAGGGAAAAGCAAATTCCTAATTTGGGAGAATCTCTCTCTAGCACAGGTACTGATGGAAGGACAAATGTGGGTGGGACAAGGGGTCTGACAGCCTCCAAATCCTGACACCTTGATCCTTGTCTCTTCTAAAAAGGCCTCCACTCAGCAAAAACTATTCCACACTCCACCTATTTTGGGGATTTTGCAAATCAAAACTCCTTATTACCCAAATTAATTAAGTTGGGCTAAAATTTAATTATTAATTATCACTTTAAACTTAATAAACATTAATCCTTTCTTAAAATTCTATTTATAAATTATGGGATGTTACACTCTCTGTATTTTTCTCAGGCGTAGCTGTGAGTCGACCCAAACCTGTTTGGTCTCTGTCGACCCAAACCTGTTTAGTCTCTGTTTCTCTACCAGGCGAGGATGTGAGTCGACCCACGATGACCTGTGAGTTGACTCAAATGGAATTATTCTCTGTATCTTTAACAAGCGAGACCATGAGTCAACCCAAGCCCTATGTAAGTCGATCCAAGCCTTGACCCAGTGCTTGTGAGTCGACCCAAACCATGTGTGAGTCGACCCAAGCCCCAGCCAGCGCGTATGAGTCGATACACCTCATCCCACGCCTCAACCCGAACCCCTCCTGTGAGCATCCTGAGTTGACCCAAAGACATGGTGACTCGACCCAGAGGCATGTGAGTCGACCCAACCCAATTTTGTGTCGACTCAAAGTGTGAAAGCAACCTTTTTTCAGCGATGATTCAGAGCCTTTATGACCACTTTTGGCCTTAGGTTTCTTCATAAAAAACCTGGATAACAACCATATTTAACTTCTGAAACTTTACCAAAAATTATTACAAAAGTTTAATCCTTTAATTTGAATTTTCCAAGCATGGTAAGGTTGAAAATCTTTAAGAATCAAGGATAGATGATGTTCCAAGAGGAACTAAAAGTCTTGTAAGACCATAGAGTCAAGATATAAGATTTTAGGAATCATATGAAGTATAAGTTGATTCTTATTCATGGATTATTATATAATCTAGGTGTCAGAGGTGTAACCGTAACCGAGGGAGCGTCGCCTCGTGAAAAAGGAGGTCTTTTGTGAAGCGCTCAAGTAAAAGGTGAGAGTGACTAGCTTTGTTAAAATAAAATGTAAAGAATGTTGTTATCTTAAAATGTTTTGGTAACATGTTTTATGATGATCTCGTGGATACTTTTTAAAAAAATGTTTGGTTGTTCAATGAAGTTGATCTTCGGTTTTATTAAATGTGGTCCTGTTTTATAATGGATTTGATGAGATCAAAAATGTATCTTGTGTTTGATGTTTTGCTTAAGTGCCAAGATTTTAGCGGGTAACCATCCCAAGTGGGCCCCTTGTATGGGCATTTAGTAGCTTTAAAGGAATTTCTCCTTGTGTGGGTGTTTAGTAGCCTTAAAGGCATTGCCCCTAAGTTGGGTGTTTAGTAGCCCAAAAGTGGCTTTTATATTTGTAACCCCTAAGTTAGGCAGTGGTCCAGTGGTGGACAAGTAGCACTTACCACTAGTGTAATGAGTAGTCCTCACACTCGCCACTCAAATAAAAGTATGTTGTGATTGAGGTAACGGCACCGTCGAAATTCTCGATCGTGAGATTAAATGACTACTTGGGCACGGTAAAGTGTGAGTTGGGTGTTTTGTGTTATATAAAATATTTGTGGAAATATAACACGTGGATGTTGTGGTTTCAGATGCTTTGATAAATGTGTTTCAAAGTATGATGTTTAAGAAATATGAAAACTATTCTTATCTGTGTGTGTGATGTTGCTTTTCCATAAAATATTTTGTGGAAGAAATATTTTATATTTTATTTTATTTTAATGCTAAACCCACTATCCTGTAACCTTTGTGGTTATAAATTATAGATCGGGATAGACTTTTGGCCGACTAGTGCCCGGAGGAGGATCCTTTAAAGAAAGAAGCTCTTTTGTATAAGTTCCATTTTTGGGTTGTAATATTAAACAGATGATTATCTTGTTTGTAACCATGGTTGGGATTGAGTATCCCATAATTTAGCTTACCTTTTTGTATATAGGGGTGGAGGATCCCTGGTGGCATATATGTTAAATTCATGGAATGATTAATGCGATGTGCTTTTTGGGTAATGCAGAGTGCATCCCTTATTATTACGGTAATTGTGGATTAAATAAGTTGTGTCGCACCACTCCGAGTAGGTTTATTTATCCTCTGGGGAGTTGGTGTGACAGTTCAGCCATTTCAGTGAGGTGATTATTTTCTTGATGTTTATTCGGTATTATTCTGATCATACCTTCTTCATTCACCGTTGTCCTAATGGTCAATGCATTAGCTTGTCAGTGTATATTGATGACATCATCCTTACGGATGATGATGCTTCAGGGATTGCCAAACTGAAGTAGAAACTTGAAAGTGTTAGCCCCAAGGTTAAATGAAATTTTTATTGATTTTAATGATAACAAATAAAACTTTAATCAGATCAAATATTTTTAGAATATCTTTTTATATGACTTAATCAATCGTTCAAAATGTTTCTAATACTTATGAACGGTTAACACCTATGATTGGGGTTGACCTTGTAATTAACAAGTTTTGAAGTTATTTCAGGTGTTAAAAATAAACTTTAAATCAGTTCTCAAGCAAGGCATAAGCTCAGAATCAAGATAGTAAAATTTCAAGAAAAACTCAAGATTTGAGTCGACCCAAAGAAGACCATGAGTTGACCCAAATGTGCATGCTCTCGGCATCTTCTGCAGCAAGCGACTATGAGTCGACCCAAAAGAGTTGATGAATCGACCCAAGTCATACAACTCTCAGGATCTTACTCTGCAGTGATTATGAGTCGATCCAAGACTAGCATGAGTCGACCTAAGGAAAGCGCGAGCTGACACAACAAGGCATTAGTCGATCCAAGGCACTATGAGTCAATCCAGACCTCATGTGAGTCGACCCAATTGAAGGCCTGAGAAAGAAACTGAGACACCACCATTGTGAGTCAATCCAAGCATCATCATGAGTCGACCCACGGGCGAAGAATCTGAATTCTAAGGATTTTGAGTCGACCCAACCTCAATGTGAGTGGACCCAAGGGCACGATTTCAGCAAATCTTTAGTGCGAATCCTACGAAGTACAATTATGATTTCAACGTGATTTTAAAAACTTTTTTAATCAAACGGATACATTGGAGATCGATTTTATATATGGATATGATTGTTAATAATCTTAAGATCACATCAACAAGAATCACTACACAAATCAAGAAAATTACTATTACGATTTCAACAACTCTCATACTCAGATACTCTCATATACTCATACACTAATATGAAGAGAATACAACTGTAAGAAAGATCAAGAACTTGAGATTTTTGTTCTACTATTTTTGAAAGAAAGCCATATCAGCCATTGTCTATCATTATGATTCATGTATTTCATTTGAGAGTTCATTGTAATATCTACTATGTTGAGAGATTCTCTGATTGATGTTTTTACATCAAACTACTATAAAATCTCTGTAAAAGTTAGGGTGAGTCATCCGTTACTTGTCTTTGTGTGTTGTGTAGTACACAAAGAGGAAGATCACAAGTGCTAGAAGCTTGGAAGTTCTCGACGCAGCTTGGTTCATCTTTGTGAAAGGTTTGAAGCACACCCATAAGTACTTATCGATAGTAAAAAAACATTTAAGAGGACCTTAAAGAGTGGACATAGGGTGCGATAACCGAACTACTATAAATCGACGGTGTCACCTTTCTCTAACTCTTTATCTCCATTCTACTTGCTTGTGAATATCTGTATATATATTAATTGCTTGATTTTAATTGTTTTAAATTATTTTTTAAAAATACGTGTTATCTTAAAAGACCCCATTCATCCCCCCTCTAGGGTCATTTTTTAGTTAACAATTGGTATCAGAGTCTCGTCTCTTGCTTTTGACTTAACAGTATAAGAGAATCCTGTGGTAACCTCTATTGGAATCATCCTTTTTGAGGAACAATCCACAAATAAACTACCTTTGTTCAGTGGAATAAATTATAATTATTAAAAAGCAAAAATGAAAATATACATACAAGCTGTAGATTATGAACTATGAAAAATTACTGTATATGGTCCTAAAAGACCTGTCAAAGTAATTGAAGGAATAACCATTCCAAAAGATGAATTGGAATGAAATAAAAATAATATTAGAGAAATGAAACGAAATTCTAGAGTAATGAATCTTTTTTACTATGCGTTAAATCCAAATAAATTCAATAAAATATTTATATGTGAAACTGCTAAAGAAATATGAGAAAACTTGAAATAACTCATGAAGGTACAAATCAAGTTAAAGACTCCAAAATTAGTATGCTTGTACATGAGTATGAATTATTTAAAATGCATGGTAATGAAAATATCTCTAACATATTTACACGATTCACTAACATTATCAACTCTTTGAAATCTCTTGGCAAAGTTTATACTAACGTTTAAAATGTAAGAAAAATTCTTAGATTCCTGCCAAAAGGTTAGGATGCAAAGGTCACAGCAATCCAAGAAGCAAAAGACCTCAATGTGCTAAGTCTTGATGAACTCATGAGTTCATTAATGACACATGAGATCGTTATGAAAGGAAGGCCGGAAGAAGAGGAACCAAAGACAAGAAGATGAATAGTCCTAAAATGCTCACAATCATAGTCATCTGATAAAGAAGACTCAAACAATTCTGATGATGATGACATAGTACTTCTTAGCCAAAAATTTAACAAGTTTCTTAAAAAGACAAGAAACTTCAAAAGAAAATCCTTTAAGAAAGATTTCAATAAAGGAGAATCAAGCAAGAATGACACAACAAAAAAAGATCCCCTCATATGTTTCGAATGTAAGAAACTGAGGCACTTCAAGGCAGACTGTCCACTTCTAAAGAAAGACAAGCCCAAAAGATTCAGAAAAAGAGCAATGAAAGCCACATGACATGACTCAGACAGAAGTCAAGAAGAATCAACGTGAAGCGATGAGGAGAATGTGAATCTCTGTCACATGGCCAATGAAGAAGATGACAGTAACGATGAGGTAATTCTAAACTTATTCGATTATGATGAACTTCTAGATACCTTTAATGACTTACATAGTGAATTTGAAAAAAATAGAACTAAAAAATAGAATTCTCAAAAAGAAAGTTATAAGTCTTTCAAAAGAACTTAAAAATTTAAAAGTTTTAAATGAAATATTAATTTCTAAAAAAGATACACTAAATAACTTCTTTAAAAGAAGAAAATGAATCCTTAAAATTAAAAGCGAATGATCTATTCGAGATTGTAATGAGATTTACAAAAGGTGAAAAAAATCTAAATAAACTTTTAGGTCAACAAAGATGTGTTTACAATAAGATCGACATAGGTTATGAAGAATTAAATGACCAAAAGTTTTTAAAAGATCTAACAACTTAAGAAATACCATGTTGTGAACATTATGAAAAATTAGATCATATTAAAAAGAATTGCAAAGATAAGAACAAAATTTAAATTTCTAAAAGATTGCATCATACTAAAACTAACATTAAAGGACCCAAGAAAATATGGGTACCAAAAAAAATTGTATGATTGCCTTTTTTGTAGGTGTGCTTAAAGTCTACTCCACACAATAACAAATGACTTCTAGATAGTGGGTGCTCCCGACATATGACGGGCAATAAAAATAAATTCATCTCTATCACACCAAAAAATGAAGGGCACAAAATTTTTGGTGACAACTCTAAAGGTAAAACTCTCGGAGTTGGTACCATTCGTAATAATTCCTTCCTACTTATTGAAAATGCTTTACTTGTAGATAGACTTAAACACAACTTGCTAAGTATTAATCAACTATGTGATAAAGGATACAAAGTAATCTTTGAAACCAATGCATGTAGAGTAGAAAGTATATGTGATAATAAGGTTCTTTTCATTGGTCATAGGAATAAAAATATATACACAATTGATTTTGATGAAATTGAATCACAAAATATAAAATGCTTAGCAGTCATTAATGAAACTAGTTGGTTGTGGCATAGAAGACTAGAATATGCTAGTATGGACTTAATCACAAAGTTATCTAATAATGAATTAGTAAAAGGTCTTCCTAAAACTAAATACATTACGGATAAAATTGTGATGCATGCCAATATGTAAAATAAAATAAAACATCCTTCAAAAAAAAGAACCACATATCAATAACTAAGTCTCTACAATTATTAAACAAACTTATTTGGACCTACATCTAAAGCAAGTTTAAGTGAAAAATATTACACATTTATAATTGTTCATGATTATACTAGATATACATGGGTAATACTCATTGCACATAAAGATGAAACACACTTACATTTTGTTAAACTATGTAAAAGACTTCAAAATAAGAAATGATGCATGATTAACAACACAAGAAGTGATAGAGAAGGATAATTCATTAATAAAAATTTTAAAAAATTCTGTGATGAAAATGGAACAGGTCACAACTTTTTCGCACCTAGAACACCCTAACAAAATGGCGTAGGTGAAAGGAAAAATAGAACTCTACAAAAAATGACTAGAACCATGCTTAATGAATACAATCTAGCTAAATACTTTTGGACCGAAGCCGTCAATACCGCATGTTATGTATCAAATAGGGTAATTATTAGATTAAAATTGAATAAAACCCATATGAACTATGCCATGATAGAATATCAAATATTGGCTACTTTAATGTATTTGGGTGTAAATACTTTATATTAAACACAAAAGATAATCTTAGAAAATTTGACGCTAAATCAGATGAATGTATATTTTTAGGATATTCAACAGTGAGTAAACCTTATAGAGTATACATTAAAATAACTCAAGTTGTTGAAGAATCTATGCATGTTGTCTTTGAAGAAACTAGCATTCCTTTATCCAAAAAGCATATTGATGACGATTGTGTAAAGTTGAGAGAAAGACTTGAAAAGAATAAGGTTAATGATATAACCATCGACACCTCTCAACCAAGCAAAAAGAATGATGATGAAAAACAAAATCAACCACAAATTGAGACTGCATATAGAAGGTTGATCAAAGACCATCTAAAAGATGAAATTATTGGTGAGCCAACCAAAGGGGTAACTACTTGATATCTTACTAGAGTTATATGTAATAATTTAGCATTCATATCTCAAATAGAACTCAAAAATATTCATAAAGCTAAAAATGATGAATATTAGATAAATGTCATGCAAATGAATTAAATCAATTTGAAGAAATAAAGTATGGATCCTAGTTCCTAAACCTAAACGTAACACTATCACAGGCACAAAATGGGTTTTTAGAAATAAGAAAGATGAATCAGACAATATAGTTAGAAATAGAGTTAGACTTGTAGCCCAAGGTTATAATCAAGATGAAGAAATAGATTATGAAGAAACATATGCTACTGTTGCTAGATTAGAAGCTATACATATACTATTAACGTTTACATGCCAAAAAAACTTTATATTATTTTAAATGGATGTTAAAAGTGTTTTCTTGAATGACTATATAAATAAAAAAGTATATGTAAAGCAACCTCCTAGTTTTGAAAATCATACATATTTGGATCATGTCTTTAAATTATCAAAAACATTATATGGGTTGAAATAAGCTCCTAGAGTATGGTATAAAAGATTAAGTAGTTTCTTATTACAAAAAGAATTCTCTAGAGGAAAACTTGATTCAACACTCTTCATTAAACAAAAAGAAAAAGACATGCTATCAGTACAAATTTATATTGATGATATCATCTTTGGATCTACTAATAAAAATTTATGCAAAGAGTTTGCTAAGATTATGCAGAAAGAATTTAAAATGAGCATGATGTGTGAGCTCAACTTCTTTCTTGGACTTTAAATATAGCAAACAAAGAATGAAACCTTCATAAAATAAGCCAAGTACACAAAATAACTTCTAAAAAGGTTTGATATGGAGTATGCAAAATCATGCACAACTCCTATGAGCACATCAGCAATAATTGACAAGGACGAGAAAGGTAAATCAGTTGACAGTAAAAAGTATCGAGAAATGATTGGTAGCATTCTTTACTTAACTGCTAGTCGTCATGATATAATATTTAGTGTGTGCTTATGTGCTAGATATCAATCTCAACTAAAAGAATCACACCTAATTGCTATAAAAAAAATTCTTAGATATCTTGTAGGATCGACAAACCTAGGCTTATGGTATCCTAAGAATACATCCCTAGAACTTCTAAGTTATTCGGATGCTGACTTTACCGGTTGTAGGTTAGAACATAAAAGTACTAGCGTATCATGCCACTTCCTAGGAAACTCATTAATTTCATAGTTTTGTAAGAAACAAAATTCAGTAGCTACCTCAACCACCAAAGCCGAATACATAACCGTAGGAAGTTGTTGCGCTCAAGTAATTTACATGAAATAACAATTGGAAGATTTTAATTTGAAATATTATAAAATTCCAATAAAATGTGATAATACAAGTGCTATTAGTTTAAATAAAAATATTATCCAACACACAAGAACTAAGCACATAGAGATAAGATATCATTTTATTAGAGACCATGTGCAAAAAAAAAAATATTTCATTAGAATTTATAAGTACAGAACATCAACTCGCAGATAAATTCACTAAACTCTTAAGTGAAGAAAGATTTAATTTTATTAAAGGTGAATTAGGCATGTTAAATCCATAAAAAATAAGATCGTTTATGAAAATTCTAACTTTTATAGTACATGGGTCGACTCACAAATAGTATGAGTTGACTCAAGATTCTGTTATCCTAAGCGTTGAGCGCTGATGGGTCGACTCATGAGAAGTATGACTCAACTCACATCGCTATTTTTGCTCAAGCGATGAAGGCATTTCGGTTGACTCACAAAGGCTTATGAGTCGACTCAAGGAAAACCCTTTTCTGTCGTATCCCTAACAACGCATTTGGGTCAACTCAAAACATTCATGTGTCGACTTTTTGCACGGGTATATAAATATTAAATGTCATCTGTGGTGGCCCATTAGTTCAAACAACCAAAAGCTTCCCCCCCTCTCTCTCTCTCTCTTTTTCGTTCGTGAGTCAAAACAACGACGCCTCCCCTCCAAGTTCTCTAAAACCTCTTTGAATCCTTCTCTTGTAACCTTAACACTCACATCACTGCTAACATAATAGCATCGCGATTCCCCTTTTGCCTTATGAAAAACTCTAGTTCTCTGTCGAACTTTGCTCTCTTTCTCTCTTCTCAAACTCGAGTCAACCATCTCCAAGATAACCAGAATCGATCATAAAGAAGCATCTGGCAATAGGAAGAAAAACAAAAAGGGCAAAGGTCTGTCATCATTCGTGCTTCTTTGTCGAGACCAAGAGACTCAAGATAAGTACGAAAAATCCTTTAAGTCTCGCCAAGTCCTTGATGGACGGTGCATTGACTTTGAGTTCTTTGATTCAACTGAAATGCACTTTAGGGTTTGGTTTACTGATTTGGAATGGTACAAATTTGTAACAGTCAAAGAACTTGTCTATCCAGAACTGTGTAGAATTGCTTATGCCCATATGAATGTAAAAGTGCGTCATGAAGGGCTATTCATCAGTAGTTGGGTTAAAGAAAAAGACCTAGTGTTTGGAGACCAACTGGTCAACAAACTTATAAAAGCTCCTAGTGGAACACACCTTCTTGATTGTACCAAACGCCGGCACAACTACCCTGACATTCCTCTTGAGGAATTTATCTCTTTGATCACTGGCCGAGATGACTTTAACCCTGATAGAATTCGTGATGCAAATCTCCTTCACCCTGAATACAGACTACTCCACCACACAGTGAACAACATGTTCCTACCCTAAGGAGGAAAATTTGGGGATGTCACCTTCATCCAATTAATTGGTGATGTGGTGCATCATCAACAAAGAACCCATAGACCTTGGCCATCTCATCTTCTCTAACATGTGGTAAGCTGTCCATACCAAAAAGAATATTCTTTCACATGGCATGCTTCCTACAAAAATCTTGAAATATTTCAAAGTTAACTTAAAAGATGCCTTGTCCATACCCTTTCACCCTACCTACATGTACAACAAGTCTATTAGCCCCAAGATTTTATAAAATATTTATTGATTTTAATGATAATAAATAAAGTCTTAATAAGATCAAATATTTGTAAAATATATCTTTTTATAAGACTAAATCAATCATTCAAATACTTTTAATGCTTATGAACGGTTAACACCCATGATTGGGGTTGACCTTGTATTTAACAAGTTTTGAAATTATTTCAGGTATTAAATCAAAGTATTAAATGATTGAGAGAATCATTAAACCAGTTCCCAAACAAGGCATAATCCCAGAATCAAGATAGGAAGTTTTTTAAAAAACTCAATATTTGCGTCAACCCAAAGACGACCATGAGTCGACCCAAATGTGCATGCTCTCGGTATCTCCTACAGTAGGCGACTATGAGTCGACCCAAGTCACATAGCTCTCGAACTTTTCCTGTGCAGTGACCATGAGTCAACCCAAGGTAAGCGTGAGCCGACACAACAAAGCACCACTCGACCAAGGCAACCATGAGTCAACCCAACTGAAGGCCTGAGAAAGAAATCAAGTCACCACCATTATGAGTCGACACAAGCTTCATCATGAGTTGACCGATAGATGAAGAATCCAAATTCTAAGGACTTTGAGTAGACCCAACCTCAAAGTGAGTCGACCCAAGGACGCGATTTCAGCAAATCTTCAGCGCGAATCTTGCAAAGTACAGTTGTGATTTCAGCGTGATTTCAAGAACCTTATTGAATCAAAACGGCTCAATGGAGATCTATTTTAAATATAGAAAATATCACAAATTATTTCAAGATTAGATCACCAAGAATCATTGAACAAATCAAGGAAAGTACTGTTACAAAATCTCATAGATTTTATGCGAAGAATAGCTGTGATTTCAGCGCAATTTCAAAATAGATTTTTGAAATACAACGGATACATTGAGGAACAATTCTATCTATGGAGATGACTGCAAATAATTTCAGATCAGATCAGCAAAAATCACTGCTTGATTTAAGGAAGATTTGATCTTGATTTCAAAAATTCAAAAAGAGGTTTTTTGACTGCAACGGATATTTCTTGAAACTATTTAAAGAACATCATACTTGATCATTCAGCAGAACTTCAGAGCATCAAACTTATTTTAGTTTTTCATCTGAGAGTTTATTGTAAAAATATACTCTGTGAGAGAGTCTTTGATTGATATTCTTACATCAAACAATTACAACATCTCTGTAGAAGTAAGAGTGAGTCACTCGTTACTTGTCTTTGTGTGTGGTGTAGCACACAAAGGGGAAGATCACAAGTGCTAGAAGCTTGGAAGCTTTAGAACATAGCTTGATGCATCTTTGTAAAAGGTTTGAAATACACCCGTAAGTGCTTATCGATAGTGGAAAAATTATCAAGAGCAACTTGAGGAATGGACATAGACTGGGATAGCCGAACCACTATAAATCTACGGTGTCATCTTTCTCTAACTTCTTATCTCTATTATACTTACTTGTGAATATATGTATATACTGTTTGATTGTTGTTCGTCATTTTAAATTATTTTTTAAACACCCGAGATCTTAAAATACCCTATTCACCCCCTCTAGGGTCATTCTTTAGTTAACAAAGTCCACCCTAAAAATGCCGTGACTGGTTGAGATTGAGGGTCATTGGGTCAAGCAAGATACTCAATTCCCAAATCCACCCAAGAACAAAGTCCTATCCAAACCACCATCCTACCCTCCCTTCCTTTCATTGATTTATCTTGCATAAATCAACCACAAGCCTAACCTTCTTCTCAATAATCTCACATCTATTCTCCCTCCACAGCAGCTCCACCCACCAGCTCCTCACAGTCCATTCCTCCCTTTACTTTAGAGGAGATAAAGGCCCAGTTGACCCATCATATTGAAATCAACACAGTCTTCAATCAAGAAATAAAGAAATTGGATAAGAGAATGAATCTCTATAAGTTTCAGATTGAGAGATTCCAAGAACAACAAGAATATGACAACTCATGATTTCTTAAACCAAAACAAAGATTTCATCTCACGACTATAAGATTAATAATCGTCCAAGTAAGGATTAAAATAATATTTGAACACGAAAGATTTAAAGTATGAGAATGGGCTTATAAAGTGGATGAGGGTCCAAAATCATTAATAAAGGTTGTGTGAAAGCCCATAAGTGCTAAGCAAGCACTAAGCGTTATGAAATGATGATTATCATTCAAAAATTAAAAAACAAAACCCTAAATACAAAAGGAAGAATATGATAAGAGGATTAAAGTGGACCAAAGAATATGCATGTTGGAAAGGCTTGAAATAAATAATGACAATTATGAAAAGTGTTGTCCCAATAATCAACCAAAAGGGGGGGATGAATGGGTTGTTTGGCAAACTTAATATCTTTTTCAAAAATACTTTAACTTTTAAAGGTAGTTTAAAAACTATTGTATAAGAACAATAAGAAAAGAGTTCAAGAAAAAAAGATACAAACAGATTTTATAGTGGTTCGGTCTTCCCGACCTAATCCACTCCCGAAGAGCCTTGGGATTTTTAAATCCAATATAACCGATTCTTGGATGGACGAATCGAAGCCTCGTACACCTGATTCTTCACTTGGTAAATCGAAACCACATCTTTTTCTGGCAAAGAGTAGCACCTTCTTTATGGCAAAGAGGAGCACTTTCTTTTTATGGAAAAGAGAAGCCTTACAGATGGTAGAGAAAGACTCCTTAGTATGAGGAGTTTACAATAAATGTGATTCTCTCACAGAACTCTCAAAGATAGTACAATAAATGAGTTGAGAGGAGGAGAGTTATTACAGACTAGAGAGAAAACAGAGTATAACAGTAATGAGCTTGCTCTCTTGGTTGTTGAAGTGTAATGAATGTTCTTGATGATCAGTCTTCT
>JAUTBS010450559.1:0-15196 GCA_032361285.1 Aequorea victoria | reverse complement strand
GAGCTAGGCGCCTTAGATGTAGGAGCAAACTCGGCTAAGAAATTTGTCAAGATCTAGGCTTTGATGTCATTCCTTAGTTCATAGGTAATATGATGTTCACTAAGTTCAACGGCCCACCTGGAGATCCTACCCGTGAGGTCTGCTTTACCAAGCAGGGTTTTCAACGGGTACTCCATTAGTACGCTGATGGGGTGGGCTTGGAAGTAGTGTATCAACTTTCTGGATGCTATGACCAAGGCACATGCAAGTCTCTCTAGGGGTAGATACCTGATCTCAGCATCTCAGAAAGTCTTATCGACGTAATAAATAGGTTGATGAATGCGGTCGTCAGCTCGTACTAAACCGTCGCTTTCTACATGTAGGGATACGTCGAGGTAAGATAGAGAATCTCGCTGGCCACCGGGGTGGATAGGAGTGGAGGTTCTACTAGGTACCTCTTTAATGCCTCTAGAGCTTGGCTTGCTTCCATGGTCCAATGAAAGCCAGTGTGCTTCTTCAGTACTTGAAAAAATGGTCGGCACTTGCCCGAGGAACGACTGATGAACTGATTTAGAGCCGTGGCCATCCCTGTCAGCTTCTGTACATCTTTCATTGAATTAGGCCTCTGTATGGCCTTAATTGCACTGATTTGGTCCGAGTTCGCCTTTATGCCTCTATGTGTGACTAAGAAGCCAATAAACTTTCCCGAGTTAACGCTGAAGGCACATTTAAAGGCGTTCAACCAAAGTCAGTGCCACTTTAGGATGTCGAACATCTCCTATAGGTCGGCCAAGTGGCTTCCCTTCTCTTTGGTTTTGACCACCATATCGTCTATGTAGGCATCCATTGTTCGGCCCATCAAGACGCTGAACATCTTCATGATCATCCTTTGAGAAGTAGCCCCTGCATTCTTCAACCCGAAGGGCATGACCTTGTAGAAATAAGTCTCCTTGGGAGCAATGAAAGCATTCTTCTCATGGTCTGGGTCGAACATTACGATTTAGTGATATCCTCAGAAGGCATCGAGGAAGTTCATCCGGGCGTGTCCGGTCATTGAATCTACCAGTTGGTCGATCTTTGGTAGTGGAAAGATGTGCTTCGGGCTAGCCTTATTTAGGCTAGTGAAATCCATGCAAACCCTCCAATTTTCAGTCTTCTTCTTGACCACTACAATGTTGGACAACCAGTCTGGGTATTGAACCTCACTAATTGCCACAGCTTCAAGCAGTTTGGCGACCTCTTCGGGCACAGCTTCGGCATGTTGAGGTGCCAACCTACGACCCCTCTGCTTGACCGACTTGTAAGATGGGTTGATGTTGAGTTTGTGGTAGATAAAGGCAGGGTTAACCCCCGACATCTTATAGGGCATCCAAGCAAAAACTTCGATATTAGTTCTGAGGAAGGCAATCAGCTCGGTCCTTTCTCCTTCCCCCATAGACGAGCCAATCAAGAAGAACTTTTTAGGATCGACCTCATCGATAGGAACGGTGAGGAGGTCCTCTCAATGGCCTTCTTTTTTATCTTAGTGCCAACGTCCTCTAGTACCGACTGGTCAGGGACTTTCACCAACTGAACCTGCCCCGTTGGTCATTTGCTCTTTAGCGCGTCCACGAAGCATTCCTTTGAGGCAACCTGGTCGCCATATATGACCTCCACGCCCTCCTTCGTGGGGAATTTCATCATCTGATGATAAGTCAAGGGTATGGCCTTTAATTCATGTATCCATAACCTGCCCACTATGGCATTATAGGCCGAGGGGACGTTAACCACAAAGAAGTCGATCTCAATGGCAGTAGAGCCAGCTCGAACGGGGATCATCACTCTTCCTAAAGGCCATACTGGTTGCAAGTTAAACCCTACCAGGGGGTGAGTGACGGGGTAAGGTCTTTCTCGCCTAGGCAGAGCTTCTTGAAAAGCTCACAGTACATTATCTCGGTCGAGCTGCCCTGGTCTACCAAAATTTGCTTGACATTGAATCCATCCATGTTCAATGTTATGACCAGATCTTCGTTGTGCGGGTGTTGAACCCTGTCTAAATATTCTTTGATAAAAGAGATCTTGGCCCTCCTTGTGCATGATCTTAGCCTCTTGGAAGTTTGGATGCTCATCACTGCTTGGTGATGTCGAGCTTTTTGTACTTAGCCTCTAATGTCCTTTTTTTAGCTGTGATCTACCAGATCATGGATCATCGAGATGCCGCCTCTATCTTAGATGACCGGGGAACTACCATTTCTCTTTGATTGGTGCCCTCAGTCCTATTCTACCCCTGACTATCAATGAACTCCTTGAGATGCCCTTAGCGCACCAGATATTCTAAGTGCCTCTAAAGGCATAACAGTTCTCTGTTCTATGCCACCTCTCCTTATGGTAGGAGAACCTCCACTTGATTCCATCTCTGATTGTTGTCTGGATGGAAGCCTCTGGCATCTTTGGTGGCCATAGGAAGTAAGGCTTCTCCCTAATTTGGGAGAGGGTCTTGTATATCAGCTCCCTAAAAATGGTGTTTTTGATGCCGCCGTCATTCTTGGTGGGGCCGAAGTAATTTGTTCGGCCTATATCCCTTCTTAACCTTTTTTTCGGGATCTCCACAATCCTCGTGCTTGGCTTTCTTGGATTTAACCTCGACCCTTCTACATCGGCTATCCCTGCATCCTTCTCTTTTTGGACTTATTGTTCTACCTTCCTCATCACATCCGCTATGCTTTTGGGTGGCTCTATTGTCAAGGTACCTCTGAGCTTGCTGTTTGGGGGGAGCCCTAGTCTGAATGTAGCCACTGTCATCTCTTCACTGTAGTGCTCAATGTCCTTGTAAGTTTTCTAGTACTTCCCTGCATATGTACTCATGGCCACTTTCATGCCCCTTCTAAGTGCTAAGAGGGCGCCAATATCCTTCAAAGCTTTAGTGCAGGTTCTGAACCAAGCTACGAAGGTTGTGGCCAATTCCCACTAGCTGTTAATGCAGGTAGCAAATAACTTATCGAACCATCTCAGCCCCGCCTCTCCTAGGCTGGATGGAAAGACTTTACACATGAGGGAGTCATTGTTGCTCCATAAAGTCACTATCTTCCTGAATGGCTAATGTGTGTGTGTTTGGATCTGTCTTTGCGTCATAGGGGGTGAATTTAAGAAGTGAGAATCCTTTGGATGGAACCAAGGACTCAATCATGGTTGAGAAGGAATTTGAGAGGAATTTACTCTGAGAAGAGCTCGGTCTAGGGGCCGGGCTAATGGGGATAAATTGTTAGTTGTTCGGCCTCAGGACTTGGCAGGTCATCTTTCTCGAGTGGTAAGTGTGTGCTACCTTTGTCCCTTTCTTCCTGGGGTCTATCATTCATGAGTTAGTGCTATGCCGAGATGAACTTGTGTAGAACTTCTCTTCTGTACTCCATTATGCCGAGGGGAGGTAGCTATTTTTCCTAATATTTGTCTCTTGATCCCGAGAAAACCCCGAGATCGATCTCCCCACTCGCTGAGCTTGATCGTAATGAGGGGCGAGGTTTCTTCTTGCGGAAGAGGGTGGCCCTGTTTTACTATGTGCAAGGTCGTGTTTATTGATGGCTTCATCCTCCAGTGGGTTTTCCTTCCGTTATTTAGCTTTTAGAGCTACCTTTAACTCATCATTTTCTTCTCTCATTTCATTGAAAGTGGCCTCCTGGTCAAGAATTTCTTCAAGATGCTTTGGGGTTTGGTACATGGGCCTTTTGCCCTGGTACTTCGTTGATTTCTTAGTAGAAACCTTCTCTACAAGGCCACGCTCTTTATTGGACTGATCGTCACCTCCTTCCGAGTTTGTCTTTATAAGAGATGCCATGGATGGCAGTCAAGCTTGTCTGCTTTAGAGCTTCTCACAGACGGCACCAAATGTGCGAGTTTGAATTCGCAGGGGTTGTTGTTTTAGATCAGGTGGAAGTGAACCAGGCCTGAATCCGCACATTGTATGGATCTTCAGTCTTGCAAAAGAGAGTAAGGTCACTGTCCGGCGGGATATTCTCACCGTAATCCCCCTACGATGACTAAGTTAGCAAGGAGAAGTAGATCTGAGAATCAGTTAACCAGAGAGAGAGTTCAATGATATTAATATGTGAGGTAGAGAAAATTGCCCACCTGCTGGGTTGTTTGAATCCTCATATTTATAGGCAATAAATTGGACAAGTGTAGACACCCAAATTTTAACTAACCTGCGTATAGGCTTATCCGATTTGTTTCTTTGATGACTACAGACATAAATCACGTTGAAGGGAACTCCGTACGAGCTTGAGAGTCCAAAAAATACCCCGATATACCCCAATACACCGAAGAAATATCCAAAATACCAAAAAATACCCCTTAGTGCACCTTCCCAACCAGGCATGCGCCACCTCTAAGTGCCGCACACCACTTTTCTCCAACCCAACGCCCGCCACTCTTTTTCAGTGCCCAAACTATGCCATGATCAAAGTGACTCAGGCCACCTCAACCAGGCGCGCGCCACCTCATACCTGGCGCACACCACCTCCTACATGGCGCATGCCACCTTGAGAAGAATCTTCTACCCTTTTGGCAGTTTCCTCACCCAAAATCTATAAATAGAACCATACCCCCTGATTAAGGATTCCCAATGTATGAAGTACCAAAACTCTACTGAATTAAGGATTTGTGAACATTAGATTGCAAAAGCTCTGTCGAATTGAGGACCCCGAACTCGACTGAATTACAAATTAATTGAGTTAATCTCAGAATCCATATAATACATAAACCTATACACTAACCGAACTCCCCATATACACTGGCCTAGTTCTGACGACTCAAAGTTGCACAGAGACCTCCCCGAAACAGGAAGCGCTACCTTTGAGGAAGCTACCGGGTAGCACCGGCACCTCCGCTTGAAATGCTTAAAACTCTCTTTTCGACCGGGATTTTCGGTAGGTCATTTTTTTTCTATTTATCTAAAATGAGGGGAAAGGGGTAAAGGAGATTGATGGGATCTTGGAAGACTTTTCTTCTATGTTTATCTTAGTCATTAAGGTATACACATACATAGATATATACATAAATATCTTCATGAGAGGAGAGATAAGTGATGGGACCATTTATGAGAAATAAAGAGAAAAAAATGTCAAAGGTGATCGATGGAATGATGGATTGAATGACCCATGAAAGATTTTTCTTCCAAAGGTCATGTCCCCCATATTTTTCCTAGGCAATCATGGTTGAGATTTAACCTAACAAAGAAAGCCAAACCCTAGAAGATGGTTTAGTTAGATGGGAATCAAGGTTAAGTTAAATAAGGGGCAAAGATAACTTTTCACATCCAATTATTTTGGCCATAAATAAGGTCATTCTCTCACAATAATTCCTTTTGCATAACACAAAACCCCACACTTAGAAATTTGGTGGAGAGGGAGAGAAAAGTGGAGAGGAAGAGAAGAAGAAAGAAAGAAGAAGAAAAGAAATAAAAAAGAAATGAAGAAAGGAGAAAGAAGGAAAGGAGAAACTTCAAACTAAGATCTCCAACCTACCATCAAAGAATCATCAAGTAAGTAACTTTCAAACTCACTTCCAATAACATAAATCATCTCACACATCTCATCTCTTCTCAAATAAAAAGAAGATAGGTCATAGAATGAAATCCATGCATGAACCATAGTTCAAGAAGAAAGAAGACTTTCTTGAACTATGAACTTGAATATGTTAGAATATGAGACCTATGGAAAAATAAAAAAAAATATGGCTAACATGACATATAAAGTGATATTAAAATGGCTAAAAATAATACTTTCATGAGTGAGAGGATATTAAGAACATGGAAGTAAGAGACCTCTTGAAAAATGACAAAATAATGGCTAAAAGCCTCATCTTGAAATTTTTGTACTACCCAAACAGAGGCCAAATAAACATCTATTTTGGACAGAGTTATTCTAGCATTTCATGAGCATGTATTATTTTTGGTTAGACCCAAAAATGTATTTTTGAATCCCTATACTATTTTTGAACATTCTATGTTTGGAAGGCAGAAACACAATTCACTTTGGAGAATTATATTAAATTCCAGAACAATCCCCTAGATAGGAGCCACATATAGAAATAAAGGTCTGTGAGTCTAGTTTCACCCAAAATTTATAAAGCTCAATTTCGTTGGACAAATTTTGAGGAATGTGAATTTTACGAAAGAGGTTCGTTTTCGGACAGTCAAGCTTCCACGATTTTTAATACCTAATTATGTTAACAGTTGAGCTTCGGTTTCTTCGTAAGAAACTTATCTTACATCCTCATCTAGGTCTCTGTAAATTGTAATAATGTTTTATGAAATTTTGGTATTTTTAAATGATTTTAAAAAAGGTGGGATAGAATCTGAAATTTGAAGAAACTTAAGAAAAATCGAGTTTCAAGTGGAACTAAGTGTCTAAACCTAAGGAATTGAGTTCTTAGCAACCCTAATTGATTATTAACACTTATAAGAGTGATATTAAATTAATAAAGTTTTAATTGGTCCTTTAGACCAAGGAGACAAAGGAATGAGTTAGAGGAATCCATGAAGAAAATTTTTTCAAACCTAAGAAATTAAGTTCATCTGAATAATATAGGACATTCTCATACCTGATATACATGAAAAATAAGTTAATTATAATACTTAGGTATATTACATAACCTAGGAATCAAACAGAGAGTGTCGGAAGGAGTTGTGTCATCTCAGAGTTGAACGAGGTAGGCATCGCGTTGGTCGACAATCAGGTGAGAGTGGCTAGCAATATCATAATGAATTTATATTGTGAAAATATTTTTTAAATTTTTAAATACCTCTATGAAGCATGTGTTACTATCACATTTTTTGTAATGAATTTCTCATCATATTTATAAAAGATATGTTCTCTTTAAAAATAGAGATTATGAGCATGTGTTGCTCATATAAATTAAGAATTATTTTCTATTTAAATATAGAGATTATGAGCATATGTTGCTTGTGAGTGAAAAAAGATATTTTTCTAAAAATATAATATGTTGTCGAAAGATACAAAGATTTACAGGTATCCGGGACGTGTGAGGTGCCCTTTTATGGGTGTGAGATATCGTACATGACTTTTGCCCTTATATGGGTGTGAGTTTACCCTATATGAGTGTGAATTATAGCCTGTAAGACATTTGTCCTTTTATGGGTGTGAGTTGCACCTACCATGGTAATTAAAGAGTGACCCTCATATCCGTTACTCTATTGTAGTGAGTTGTGATATAGATTACGGTACCGTCGAAATTTCTGATCGTGAGGTAGACGACTACTTGGTCATTGGAGGACGTAATATGTGCATGTACTTGTGAACAAATATTTTATATTGCTAATCACTTGTAACTTGGGTTTAAGAGCCGTATGATGTTGAGAAAATCTTTTAAAGTAATTTTGGGTCATAGAGTCGTAAGTTGAAAAATCAGAAAGTTGATTTGGACTGTAGGGTCGGGCGTTGAAATATGAAAGTATTTATAAATCATTAAAGGTAGGCCGTTGGGCCGTATGTTGAAAAGAGAATTTTTTTTTATAAGACATTATGAGTTGGGCTAGTGAGCCGCATGATATAAATATATCATTCTGCATGAGTTGCATGACTTTGTGTTTTTTTTTTGGATAATCTCTTTATGAAATATCTATTGGTAAGTTGTGTAAAAGCATGTATTTTTTGCTTTTAAAAGCTTTTTAGCTGTAACGATGTTTTGAGGAAACTCATGAAATCTTTGCTCTTGGTTTTCAAGTGTTATGTTGATATACTCTTCATTATGATGCTAAACTCACTCTCATATAACTACTTGTGATTGCAGATCTTGTTACATGGTAGATGGTCAGTTCACCATGGTACAGTTGAGGTCAAAAGAGCAAGTTTAGCGTGAGGTGTGTTTGAAAAACCTGTAAGAGGTTTTCATCAAAGAGATAGTATATAGAGATTAGCAAAGGCTCCTTTTATATCTTATGAGGATTGTGTATCCCGTGTGGTGTTGATGCAAGTTTTTTTTAAGTAGTTAGATAAAGATGAGAGTAAATATGACTTTAAGATTTGAATTAATAATCTTTTTCAATTGATTGAGAGCTAGATGAAAAAATAATAAAACACGAAATAATAAAAGACAATTATAATTTTATCATCAAGTAGATAGAAGGAAAAAGCGATGGTTTCTTTAACTTTTATTATAGTTATAGATATACATAATAAATAATATAAATCATACGAGCCTAAGTCAACAAGTGAAGTCGGGTTGAAACTAAATTAAAAATAGAAAACAAAAGTTTAGGTGGATTTAAGAGTAATTTTACGTAGTTCAAAATTATATAATTTATAATTATCTTAATTATACATTTAATGTTGAATTCTATATTATGGTACAATTGAGATTTTTTGAAATCAAGTCATATAATAAATAGGGGTTTTAACATATTTTCTCCTTAACTATTTAAAATATGTTTATTTCGTCCCTCATTTATTGATTGAATCTATTAAGTCCGTAATTTGAATCTATTAAGTCAAATCACCAATGGATGTTCTCCCGTTTGGAATGATTATTTATTTGTTTATTTTATTTTATTCATTTTCGTATTTAGTAAACTTTTTTCATCTTGTTATATTTTTTTACCTTCTTTCGAATTCTCTCATAAAGATGAATCGAAAAATTAAAAACAAAATTGACTATTTTGTCTTTAGTGAATCTTTTTATCATTTGGTCAAAAGTTTTACTTGGTTCTAATTGGGTCCACCCCGTGAAGATTTTTTCTCATCTGCACATACCAATCGCAGAATCTTTGCCTCATCGCCGAATCCTGCACACCATCGCCGAATCGCATTGATTGCAAGATTAGGTTTTGGAGATTTTCTCCGTGTTCGAAGATTTCCCTTGTTACTTATAAATTAAGAGATTTCTGAAAGGAAAGGCAGTGTAAAATGAGTGAGCTCTGGGTGTGCAATTACAGTGTGAGTGGTGTGTACTCTATAAAGAGGGAGAGAAGCAGAAAGCAAGAGGGAAACAGAGAGTGCGAGTGAGAGAATTTCTCTTTCCTCCTTCTCCATTGTATCTCAATCGTTGAAATTATTCTCGCTCTTCGTGGATGTAGGCCAAAGAGCCGAATCACGTATATTTTTGGTGTCTCATGTGTGTGACTGAATCTCTGGTAGAATGAACAGTTCCAACAAAATAGAATCAGATCTTGGGAGAGACATCCATGGTGTTTCTGAAATTCTGCCTAGAATGAAATTTAACGAAATTAAGTTTTAACCACACCATTAGCTGCGTCTAGCTGAGATGAGAATGGCAGCGCAAAGACAGAGCCAAAACAATGCTGCATGTGCCCTCACGCACCACATCAAGTCACTACGAGTGGGTTTCACGCATTGGCACTCACCTTCCTCGCTCATTCTGCATTCTTGCCTTGCAACTGACTCGGACCCAACCCAATGACCCGCACGACTGAGCCAAGTTGTACGCGCTATAGTCGAGCCGAGCCATTGACTACTTTGACCGCACGATTTTGACTGGTTTGACCATTCGCGATATTTTGACTTTTATGCGCGAGAAATTGATTTTTTCTCGCGATATTTTGATGAGAACTGCGATATTTTGTTCTAAAGCAAATATATTACCTTTGTAGCTGAAGTATTAGTCATTTATCTCTATATTTTTACAAAATCAATCTATATATTGTCCGTACAGGTAATATTTTGACCGTTTATAGCGAGATTTAATTATTTCCTCACAAAACTTTGCTCACATATTATTCTTATTAATAAAAAGTGTGAGATCCACCTCCTTGCCACTTAGTACAGATGGAAGACACTGCTCTAGGTACTATGATAAAGCTTACGATCTCAAATTTTGTAATATGGAAGCTACGAATGGAAGATGTTTTATATTGCAAAGACTTGTACGACCCTATAAAGAATGAGCGCGCTAAACCTGCTGAAAGAATAGATGTCGAATGGGCGAAGATGAATCGAAAGACTATTGGTCTCATCAAACAATGGATAAACCATAGCGTGTTTTATCACATCGCTCCGGAGACGAGTGTCTATTGCCTCTGGAAGAAATTAGAGGTTATGTACCAGTCCCAGACAGCTCTGAACAAAGCCCTATTAAAAAGACGACTTGTGAACCTAAAGCTAAAATCTGGGAGTTCTGTTGCCAAGCACACCAGTGAGTTTCAGAATCTGGTTATCCAGCTAGCAACTGTCGAGATGAAGCTTGACGACGAGACGCAAGATTAATTGCTTCTAAGTTTCTTACTAGACAGTTGGGAGATGTTGGTGGTTTCTCTCAGCACCAGAGGGAAAGTTGACCATGAATATTATCGAAGATGCTTTGTTCAACAAAGAATCCAGGAGAAAGGATATGAGCATGAATTAGTCACATGCCCTTATTATGGAGAACAAATGAAGGAACTGAGGAAGGAGCATAGGTAGAAGTAGATGTCTCAGGATAACAGTAAATCCAGAGACAACAAAAGCTAGTCCAAATCCAGAGTTAAATGCTACAGATGTGGCCAAAAGAGTTATATCAAGAGATTCTGCAAATTCAAGAAGACCAAAGTGAGACAAGACATTAATTACCAGAAATCAGATAATACCAACACATCAACCGTTATATCGAATACGTTAGTACTCTCTGTCATTGAAGAAAAATGTCTTCACTTTGCAGACCACCACACAATGTGGATTATCGATACAGCAGCCACTTATCATGCCACTCCCCGGAGATAATTCTCCAATTCATACAAAGCTGGATATTATGGTACTGTTAGAATGGGTAACACCACCTATTCGAAGATCAGGGGGATTAAGAATATATCCATCCAAACTAGTGTTGGGTGCAAGATGGTGCTCAGAGACGTGAGACATGTTCCTAATTTGCGCCTCAATTTGATATTAGGGAATGTTCTGGATCGACTGAGATACGAGATCTACTTTGGTAATAGTTACTGAAAGCTGACAAATGGATCATTGGTTATAGCCAGATGATAGGCATGTTATACACTATAGAAGACTCATCTGAAGATCTTCTTAGACAGCCTCAATACAGTCAAAGATGAGACTTCACTAAATTTGTGGGACAAAAGGTCGGGATATATGAGTCAGAAAGGCCTGGAGATTTTGGCAAAGAAGTCTGTCATTGATCTGAGCTTAAAAGAGCACTTTTAAGCCGTCCAACATACATTCTATGCCCTTAAATCGTTAATATAATATGTGTGTTAGTTGTGTTTTCATGCAGCAATATGTACAACAGAACAAATGACAAGGTTGGATTAACAGTAGGAAATAACGCAAAAAGAGGACAAAGTGCAAACTGGCAAGAAACGTCTGGACACAATTTATCAACGTCCGAACGCTCGAAGTAGGAATGGTCTCCGGACAAAAATGTCCGAACATGACACACAAAATATCCGAACGTTAACAATGCACAAAATCTTCTGGACAAAAATGTCCGGACATGAATCACAAACGTCCGGACGTTCGAGCAAGCACGCGAGCCTTCTGGACAAAAACGTTCGAACGCGCATAACAAAATGTCCGGACGTTTTACGATAAAATAGACTTCTAAAAACTAGCATCGCATATCTTTGGAGGGGGATATAAAAAGAAAAGCGTTTTCAGAAGGGAGGGTTGGCAAAATCAAGGGAAAAAGCACTCACGACGGCTAGGGTTTAAGGGAGAATGAAGAAGGAGATCAAGATGGCGCTTCTATCCGGATCAACGTCGCACCTTTCGTCAATGAGCGACTAGGTCCTTCATCTAGGGTTTTGATGAAACCCTAGCTTATGTAATGTAATTTTTGATTTAGTTTTGGATGATTATATTTCTATCGGATCATTAGTTATATAACATTTTTGAGTTTTTTATTCTTGTAATCAAATATGATTTATAAACGTTTTTCTATCATTTGATCATTATCCTTTTCTGTGATTACATTAATGATGCGTTATACAATATTTTTCTTTGCCTCAATGAATGTGTATCATGATAGAATATGCTTAGAGAAGACGCGTTGTGCCATGACTCGATTATGGACAACTCGTGCTAATCTAGATATTTTATACCGATTACCATTCCTTTTAATCTTCTTGATGCATCAATAGGGCTTGTAGCCATAATGATATTTTGAATAATCTGTGTAAAAGCATCTAAAACTATTTCAAAACTTGCAATTACTAAGTTAGGATGGATTCGCATACCCTAGATATCTTTTAATCAATTTTTAATTCACTTTAATTACTTTCTTTAGTTTAATCAATATTTCACTCATTTTCACTTCCTGACTTCGAATTACTTGTAGAATTAATTAGAAAATAGATAGCTTAGCCTATTTGTCTTTGCGGAACGATACTCAGTCTTAACCACTATTCTACGGAGTAGTTGTTTTAATCGATTTTATTAAATATTATTTTTGATCACTTAAACGACGAGATCAATCATCCCCTTTGCCAAAGGTATTCTTTTGAATCCTTGTGATTTCTGTCTATTCGGTAAACAACATAGAGTTTATTCAATTCTCTTCCAAGAAAAGATCGGAGTTGTTAAGTCTGATACACTCAGATATATGTGGTTCTATTAACATAGATACTTTTGGAGGCAGAAATTATTTTTTTACTTTTATTGATGATGCATCACAGAAGCTATGAGTATATTTTTTAGAGACCAAGGACGAGGTGCTTCAGTATTTTTAGAGGTTCCATGCCATGGTAGAACGAGAGACCGGAAGCGTTTGAAGTGTCTCCGCACGGACTATTGTGGCGAGTATACTTTGAACGAGTTCAGAGCCTGTTATGCTGATCGAGGCATTCGGCATGAGAAGACTATACCTGGCACCCCACAACATAATAGAGTTATAGAGAGGATGAACTGCACCATTATGGAGAGAGTCTAATGCATGCTCAAAATGCTCAAGTTATCTAAACCATTCTGGAGAGAAGCTGTCAACACTACCTGTTATCTTATCAACATATCACCATTAATTTTACTAAATTTCAAAACACCCAAGAAGGCCTGGTCTGACATAGATGTTTCTTACTCTCATTTGAGAGTGTTCGAGTGTAAGGTATTTGCTCATGTATCCAATGAGCAAAGATCCAAGCTTGATGACAAGTCCACACCATGCATCTTTGTGCGTTGCGGAGATGAAGAGTTTAAATTCAGACTGTGGGACCCAGAAAAAAAAAGTAATTCACAGCAGAGACATAGTGTTCCAGGAGAACCAGATGATAGAAGACTTTGTCAAGAAGCCAATAAAGCCTCAAGTTGTCAATGCCCTAGACATTATTTCAGATCTTGTACAACCACATGCCACCGATGAAGTACAAGATAAAGTTTCAAAAGCGAATGAAGAGAGTGTTGAGTAGGGGGAGCAAACCTCTCCACCAGAAGATATAGAGCCCCAATTGAGGAAGACGACCAGAGGGTATAGACCGTCGATCAGATATCCTACTTCTGAGTATATTTTGTTGACAGATGAAAGAGAGCTAGAAAGCTTTTAAGAGGCAGTAACTCACAGAGAAAAAATCCACTATAAGAAATCAATGGAAGAGGATATGAGTTTCCTACAGAAAAATCATACCTATGACCTTACAGAACTTCCAAAAGGTAGAAAGCCATTTAAGAACAAATGAGTCTACAAGCTTAAGAAGAATGAAAGTGGAAAGCCAGTGAAGCACAAAGCCCGCTTGATTGTCAAAGGCTTTGGTCAGAAGAAATATATTAATTTTGATAAAAAAAATTCTCAAGTTGTTAAGATAACGTTTATAAGAGTTGTTTTAGAAATGACTGCTAGCATGGACTTGGAGATTGAATAATTAGATATAAAGACCGCAATTTTTCATGGGAATTTGGAGAAAGATATCTACTTGGAACAACCTGAAGGTTTTGAAGTACGAGAGAAAGAGCACTTAACCAGCTAGTTAAAGAAGAGTCTCTAAAAGCTGAAGTAAGCGCCAAGATAGTTGTACAGAAAGTTTGACTCATTCATGGTGAGTCATGGTTACAATAGAACTATTGCAGATCAGTGCGTATATGTCAAGAGATTCTCTAATGACAACTTCATTACCCTTTTACTCGATATTGAAAATATGCTGATTATTGGTCCGGATGCTACAATGATTAGCAAGTTAAAGAAGGAGTTGTTCAAGTCCTTTGACATGAAGGATTTAGGCCTAGCACTACAGATTTTGGGCATGAAGATTGTTCGAGACATAAAGATAAAGAATTTGTTGCTATCACACGAGAAGTACGTTAAACGTATGATTGAAAAGTTTAACATGAAGAATGCCAAACCTGTTAGCACTCCGTTAGCCAATCACTTCAAGTTAAGCAAGAGTACGTGTCCCTCTTTCACAGGAGAGAAAGAGAAGATCAAGGCAATCCTCTACTCCTCAATAGTAGGGAGTTTGATATATGATATGGTCTGTACCTGGCCAGATATTGCTCACGTTGTTGACATTGTGAGCAAGTTCCTGTCCAATCCAGGAAGAAATCATTAAGAAGTCGTCAAGTGGATTCTGAGATACTTGAAGGGTATTTCAAATATGTGCTTGCGTTTTGGGAGAGCAAATATAGTATTGGAAGGTTTTACAATGCTGGCATAGCAGACGATCTTGATGGCCGAATGTCAACATCTGGGCTTCTGTTCACTTTTGTAAGGGGGAGTTGCATCATGGTTGTTCAAGTTGCAAAAGTGTGTTGCTTTATCTATAATCAAGGATGAGTACATAGTCGTTGCTGACGCTAGAAAGGAGATGTTGTGGTTACAACAATTTCTTTAAGAATTGGGTCTAAAGCAGAATGAGTTCAAGATGCATTGTGATAGACTTATAGTCAGGATTCTATTGATCTAAGCAAGAACTCAATCTAACACTCCTGTACAAAACATATTGATATTCGTTATCACTGGATACGCAAAATCATAGAAAAATAACAGTTGAAGATAGTGAAGATTCACACCGACAAGAACCCTACAGACATGATGAGAAAAGTAATGTCCAGAGACAAGCTCGATGTTTGCAGAGATTTGATCGGGATGGACTCTAACTGAGGAGTCATCGGTGACACTCTCTTTCCGATGGGTGTGGATGGGTAGAATTGATGGGGTCCATGTTGGATTCTTGCAGAAAATTGCCTTCGGATCTTAGATTAGATAATTAATATAAATTAATTAATTAGATTACCCAGAGTTTAGAAAAAATACCTGCTGATTTCGATTGATTTGAATCAGTACTACATCTCCT
>JAUTBS010450448.1:0-15198 GCA_032361285.1 Aequorea victoria | reverse complement strand
CCTCTGCTTACGATGCATGCAAAATGAGATGATACGATCCTACCTCTAGGATATTAACTTATGCTTTGATACCAACTCTGTCACACCCCAATTTGGGAGAAGTGACCGGTCATTGATGATGGGCCTTGACCCAATGAACAAAGAAAGCCTAAACATGAAATTAGCTAAATGTATGCTAATTTATTGATTATTTCACAGAATTTAAACTATTAAAATCTATAAAATTAACTGTGGGTCAAACAACCCATAAATCCTAACAATACTGTCAACCATAAATCATAATTGAATGTTTAATTATTTTAAATGCGGAAGAAAAATAAATAATGAATGCATGTCCCTAGAGGTCGTGTCCTGGATCCCATGCTTCACTCGAGTCCGTCCCCTATCCTCCTTCAGATTCATCCATTTCTTCTCTCACCAGTAAGCGCCCACCGGCGTCTGTTCCACCAGCCACTGTTTGTTCCACCACCGCACTACCTCCGGCGTCCATTATCGCCGAGCTCCTCACCACCTCAGCTTCGACGAGAGAGATAGAGAGAGAGAGACCACCGAAAGGAAGAGAGAGAAAACCAACGGGAGAGACAACCACCGAGAGGAGAGAGAGAGACCACCGGCGACTCTCTACGCCGTCGATCCACCATCATTGTCACACCCCAATTTGGGAGAGGTGACTGGCCATGGATCATGAGCCTTAGCCCAACGAACCAAGTAAGCCTATCCTGCAATTAGCTAACTATATGCTAATTTATATTTATTTTCCATGGATTTAAGTAATTAAAATCCGATACCGTAAAAGTGGGTCAAACCGCCCATAACATCTCCATAAATGATGTCATAACATTATATAATAAAATATATTAAAATAATGCGGAAGCAAAATGAATGAATGTCCTAGAGGCCTTTATTCATGAATCTCACACAGCAGTCCATCATCTAGATCTCTCCTCACTGGTTATCTGAAATGTTATGATACAACGTCAGTCGAAACTAGTGAATGAAAATGCATAATACAATACAGTTCTGAAATGGGGATTCAAATAGTCTTTTACGATAACATAATCATGGCATGTCATATACAATATAATCAAAAGGGTAGACACATAACCCATTATTTTATTTCATTTCATTCTTGAAAATACATATCTTTTTTCATTTGGTCTCGTTAATACGAGTCACTAATATCTGGACATCAGAGGTGTCTTCAAATCAATATGTCAATATCATCGTAAAATTGTATAGCGATATGTCCAGCCAAAATTCACACTTGCTGAACTTGGCATACAATTTTTTTTAGAGTTTGAAAAACTTCACGTAAATGTTCTTCATGCTCCTCCTTGCTTTTAGATTAGATTAGAGTATCATCAATGAATAATATTACAAAGCGATCCAACTGTGGCTTGAAGACCAGATTCATTAAATCCATGAATGTTGTTGAAGCATTGGTCAAACCAAAAGCCATAACCAAGAATTCATAGTGCCCATATCGAGTCCTGAAAGCCGTCTTCGAGATGTCCGCCTCCTTGACTTTTAGTTGGTGATAACCAGACCGCAAGTCAATCTTAGAGAATACTTGCGCTCTTGCAACTGATCAAACAAATCATCGATGCGCGGCATGGGGTACCTATTCTTGATAGTAACCTTATTCAACTCTATGTAGTCGATACACAGTCGCATAGAACCATCATTCTTCTTCACAAACAACACTGGAGCTCCCCACGGTGAAATATTAGGTCTGACAAAACCTTTATCCAATAGTTCATGCAATTGAACCTACAACTCCCTTAACTCCAAGGATGCCATCTTGTATAATGCCTTAGAGATAGGCGTAGTATCAGGAAGAAGATCTATCATGAACCCAATCTCACGATCAGGAGGGATACCAGGTAGATCTTCGGGGAAGACATCTGAGAACTCCCTCACAACAAAAAGCTCAATCAACTTTACTTTAGATACTTTTGTGCTTATACAGAAGCCAAAAGACATTCGCAACTCTTTCTCAACATCCAATTTACATGAAGGGTTGTTACTCTTATGTCTCCTTGAAAGAAGAATTTAGGTTGCCCAGGTATATTGAAGACTACCCTCTTATAATAACAGTCAACCGTTGCATGATGCTTGAAGAGTCAATCCATGCCCAAGATAACATCAAAGTCATGAATGGTTAAGGAGATAAGATCCACTGGCAACATCTTGTCACCCAACTCTACTACTCCAAGACGACATATCTCATATAGAAAAATTGTGTCCCCAATAGGAGTGGACACCGAGAGGCATACATCCAAAGGTTCTATCGTAATAGTTAAACGATGTAAGAACTCAGGTGAAGCAAAAGAATCTGTAGAGCCAGAGTCTATGAGAGCTCTATCAGGAACAGAGGATATGGTGAGAGTACATTGCACCACGGATGGTGAAGCTTCGACCTTCTCGCGAGTGAGAGTATAGACACGTCCTTGAGTGGCTGCATTTTGACCTTGCGCCCTGTTATAAGTGGGCTGTCTCTGTTCCCCTTGACGGTTTTGCTGGACTAGAACTGGTCCACTGATGCGTCCAGGTGGCCTCTGAATCTGTATTGGCTGCTGCACTTGTGGTTCTTCTGTTTCCTTATTCTTGTAGTAAGTGGACATGTGTCCGGTCTTACCACAATTGTAGCATGTCTTCGGCGTCCCATCACAGTAATGTCCACGAGAATGGACATTTTCACATAGATAGTCTCACGATACAAACGCGAAATTATGATTAATAATTCGGTATATTTTAAATTATTCTCGAAATAACTAATACTAAAACCCCCTAAAATTATTAGTATCATCATATCATGTTTCAAATTATCTTTTCTCCTTATCTAATGGTCAATAATAACTCTACAACTCTTATCTCATTCTTTATTCCACTCTAACGAAACATGAATTAAATTTTTCATAGTAAACATAATCTTATTCATAATCTATTGACATTAAAAAAATCATGTAGGACCCACAATATTACTTATTTATCATATCCAATTCAATCTAATCTCAATTATGAAACAAGCCCCGAGTAATTTAATTTAAAGATGAGCCTTTTGTTTAAAGTCATTTTAAACTAAAAGAAAAAAAAGTTAGTATAACAAAAAAGAAAAAGAAAAAATAGGTGCCTTAAAGGCTAAATTCTATTTGGTTTAAAGTAATTTTAAATCAAAAGACAATAAGTGAGTAATTTTAAACCAAGTAAAATTTGTTATATTTTTTTTATTTTCACATAATTTCATATTCAATATAGATGTTGTTTAATAGATTTCGACAAGTAAGTTTTAAAATTATATTTTCTTTTAAAAAACAAATATGTATAATAAAAGTTATAATATTTTTAAAAATATATAAATGTATTTTAGTTAATAAAAAAAGATTAAAAAGTTAAAATTCATTTAAGCAAAAAATCAAAAAGTCAGACTTATCAAAAGATGGAGAAGGTTTTTATTTTTAAATTGGTTTAAAGCCTTCCACCAAACCAAACAAAAAACTTGGAGTGTGCGGGGAACGGTCTCGCAGTGTTGTATGAATCGGGTGAAAATAAACTAGACATAAATTTGCTCCTTATATGTCTGCACGGTCTTTAAATAAGAGTTCGGTCCTGCAAAAAGAGAAGACAATATTGTTGTTCGGCGGGATGTTCTCGCTGGAATCTCCCTCTGATGACTAAGTTAGCTAAGAAAGACTTAACACTAACACAAGGAGAACAGTGTATTTTTTAGAGTGATGTCTTTTTTCTTCAGATAATTTTCTACATACTTAGGTAGTTAATGAACCTTTGTATTTATAGGCAAACGGCTAAGGGGGATAAGCTGTCCCTGTCATGGATGGCATATGTTTATGCTGTTCCCTTATTTCTAACTAGGTCTACCCCTAACTTAGTAGGGCAATAATCATGCGGCAGATATTAAATATCCACGGATGGCGCATTGAATTCCCATCAATGGAGCTTAGTTTGCACATTAAAGGCGTATTTAATACCCATTAATGACACATTTAATGCCCCTGGTTGCCCCCACGTCACCTATCACGCTGTCGTACTCTGATTCCTAATGCAGAGAGTTCGGCCTATATTTGGAATACCGAAATCCTCCTTCATTCTCAGCCGTGCCTACGAGCATCAGTATATGTAGTGTTCGGTCTCGTTTACGAGCCGATATTCGACCTCACCTACAATCCAATGCTCGGCCTCATTTATTTTGGGGCTCGACCTTCATGGGCCTCATTCTTCTTTAGACCGCATTTAGTATATGATTCGACCTATGTTCTATGTCATCGGATTTATGTGAGGGAATCTGGGTCATTCTTGACAAGGCTCCTTCAGATTGCATCAAAAAAAGCAAAAAATATATTCGATGAGATAAAAGAACACATGAGATATTCGATTCTTACCTTGTAAATGTTTGTTGCAAATGAATTCATGATAAAGTTTAATTCTTAAAAATAAATATTAAAAACACAACAATTTAACTTCTTAAAAATCATATTTATTTTTTAAGTTTTTGAATTACTTTTAATTTATAAGTGAAATTCTAAAATCTACAAAATATAACACAAATCATAAAAATCAAAAATTAACTTAATTTTTTAATAAACACCCCTAATAATTAACTGGCAAGGGGACTTCGATGGTGTTTGGAAAAACTTCTTTAAAATAACTTATTTTCTTCTTTCTTAATTTCTTATATGTGTTCAATTATTTTTCTTTTTCGATTACTCTCCTTGCAAGAAATCTAAATAATATTTTTTTTATCAATGTTAAGGAAAATTTACTAAAGACGAAGATAAGTTATATTTTGGATGAAAATAGTTTTCTTTTTGTACTTTTTTATTTTTCGTAATGAGAGAAATATAAAAAAATATAAAACGTAAAAAAACTTAAATCAAAATTAGAAAATAATAATAAACGAAAAATAACCATTTTGAAAGAGTCTTGACAAATCAATACATGTACATTATCAAGTAGAGATGGAAATTTGTCCCGCTCCGCGTGCTCCTATTTTTTTTTAATAGATTTTTTTCATTCCCAATAACAAGTGGAATGTGAATAGTATTTTCTTTTTTCGGCCCAAGTTTTTGCACCCCATCGGTGGTATTTGTCTTGGCTGTTGTCAAATAGTTATTTTCTATTTTAAATAATTTTTGTATAATTTTAGTTTAAACTTTAGTAGCTTTTAGATTTCTCAAAGCATACGGAATTGAAAAAATAAAAAAAATTAACCAAAATAATAAAAAAATTCAGGAAAGATAAAAAATAATTTTTTTTTTTGGGCAAGTACAAAAATATCTTCTTTTAGCCAAAAAATAGCGACTCTTTGTCTTTAGTGAACTTTGTTCATATTTGATAAAAATAAATTTACTTTTTAGATTACTCATGACGAAAAGAATAAAAAAATGTAAAAAAATCATGCTAAAATATAAAAAAAATTAGAAAAGACAAAAAATAGCTATTACATAATAACTAAGAAAAACAGAGTCTTCCTCAATTATATAAATTAAATACTTTTGTATTTATATGTACATATATAAAGTTTAATTTTCTAAAATATAATACAAAAGGTATAATAGTTTATTAATTATTCTTGACATGTTTTTTCCCCATCCTTGCTTCGCATCACTTTTCTAATCTTTCCTGTCCCATTTAGTCTAGTAAAATAAGCTAAAATAAGTAACGAAATGGAACCTTAAACTCGTTCCATACCTACTTCCCCTTCCCCTTCCCCACTTGATTGCTATTTTATTTATTCATTTGAAAAGATGGTGAATTAAACCTTATATTTTATTAGTCCATATTATAGAACTCACCATATATTTAGTGGTAGAGTCTACGATTTAAATCAATAGAATAGTAGATATTTTTCAGCTACATATCAGATAAGTGAATAAATATATTTTTCCATTCTTCTCCATTCCTATGAGTTCGGGGTGCGGGCTTTGCAAGAGAATTTCTTTCTGAATATGTTTTTATGATTAAATTTGTTCATTATGTAGAGTATAATGAGTTTATTATTCATGTAAAAAAAAAAGTTATGTTGGGCGGCGAAAATGTTGCCTATAAATACGAACGACGTTGATCTAATAAAAAATAATTGAAATTCATGACAAACCAACCAACAATATCAATCAATGAATCAAACAATGCAAAATAAGAACATAAATATAAAACACAAAGATGTACGTGGTTCGGTTGACCGCCTACGTCCACGAGCTAGAAGCAGATTAATCCACTATATGAAAATATGAATTACAACTCTCCCTCACCACACTCTGATCTCATAAGTTTTTCTCTCTAAAAAGCACTTGAAAAGACTCAAAATTTTGTTCTCTACAGTTTACTTGAGTGTCAATAAAGTTTTGTATTTATAGGGATTTTCAAAACGTGCAAAAAATTCTAATTCGCGAGACACTCGCCCGCGGTGGTGTCCGAACGCTGGTCCTGGCGTCCGGATGTTCGTAACCCTACGAGCACACTGGGCAATAACGTCCAGACGTTTTATCCTACGTCTGGACGCACGTCCGAACGTTCTCAACTGCGTCCGGATATTTTGGTCCAGAGACCAAAACTCACTTACTGTCCGTGAGCGTCCGAACATTTTGGGTTGGCGTCCGGACATTGGACGTTGATTTTGGGCCACACCCCAACAATCTTCACATTGGCACAAAATCTTTCCATTCTGTGAAAACTTGTTGACATTCCCCAACACTGCACTTCTTTTCCGAGTAGACGTGTTTTACTTTTTTTGACTTTTCTGACTCAACTACTAGTCTTTTCATCATGCCTCGGCTGCTTAAAGTTTTTCCGTTTGAAGTGGAGTTTTCACTGATCGTGATTAGAGCGAAATGACCCAATCTTCAAAGCCTTGCCTAACTACTGCTTTGTTGATCTTTTTCCCTCTTTTTCTTTGTTCTTTCAACTGCATCTGTCGCTACACTGAACTCATCTCACAGTCGCCTGACTGTGCTGATACTTCAGGTATAGCTCCACCTACCATTGTGTTCCTTACTAGTCTGTAGAAATGCCCAATCTTCTGCCCTTTCATGATCACCATTGAACCTTTGTTGACCTTCATAACTCCACCTTTTCCTGTGTACCCGCTTCTCAAAGAATCGAAGGCGCCTAAAGAGATTAGATATCTCTTTAGCCCTGGAACGTGTATGGCATCCCTTAAAACGCTGACGATCCTGTCGAACATCTTAATCTGACTGTACTAATTTCAATGGTTTTTCATGCTGCATTGTTCCCCATTAGAATTGTACTGCTATCACGGGATTTATAGGTCTCAAACCAATCTTTGTTAGGACACATATGATATGAGCAACCAGAATTTAAAATCTATGCATCTGATAGAAAATTAATATCTGAAGAAACTGAAAGTACCTAAAGTGCATATGAGTCTATCTCACTATCTGATGAACCTCTTGCATAACTGACTGAATGTGATGCCGCTTTCTTTCCCTTTCTCTTTTCTTCCATGTGTTTCTTCAATTCCTAACACCTACTTTTGTAATGACCAGTCTTGTCGCAATAGAAGCATTACATATCCTTTTTCTTTAATCGATTGACTGCTGTTAGAACCTCAATTTCTCGATCTACTACTACTCCTGTCTCGATTTGACTTTTCAACACCTAGGCTTACATTACGTGAATCATTCTCTCTCTTAATCTTCTCATGTGATACAAGAGTACTAGTCTCTTTCTCAAATTTCAGTGTCTTTTTTTCATACATCGGGTAGTTACAAGATGATCATAGAATAATGGCAGTGATGCTAGGAGTAGGATCACCTTATCCTCATTTTCAATTTTCACATAAAATCCTGATAATTGAGTAAGAAGCATATTAAGCACATTTAAATGTTCTAACAGGTTTGTACCTTCCCTCATCTGCAGTTCGTATAGCTATTTTTTTATGTACAACTTGTTGGACAGATTTTTCTTCATATAAAGACCCTCTAGTTTATGCCAGATCGCCTCTGCCGACTCCTCTTCGATGATGTTATGAATAACATTGTCACCTACACCTAGGAAAGTGGCACTCACGGCTCGTCCTTCTAGATCCTTCCAGTCATCTTCGCTAAACCACAAGCTTCTAGCCTTGCCGAGTAATGCCTTGGAGACCCCCTGCTGGGTTAACATATCATTCATCTGCTGTTGCCATAATGGGAAATTGTTCTTACCGTTGAACTTCTCGACTGAATATCTGGCGGTAGTGGTCATTTTTTCAATCATCAATGAGTGATCAACTAGTACAGCCGTAGGCTCTGATACAAATTGTTGGGCGGCAGAAATGTTACCCACAAACACGAGCGACGTTGATCTAATCAAGAATGGTTAAAATCCACAACAAACTAACCAACAATACCAATTAATGAATCAAACAACACAAAATAAGAATATAAATATAGAACACAAATATGTACATGGTTCGGCTGACCGTCTACGTCTACTGAATAAAAATAGATTAATCCACTATGTTAGAAACACTAGATTTATTTAATCTAGTGATTTATGGTAATTTGGGTTATTTCCTTTAAGTATGATTCTCTTTTTCCTTTATAGGTGTTGTTGGCTTCAGATTTGGCATGCTTGATTTTTGGTAAGGGGAGAAAATATTGTAAAGGAATTATTTCTCGGTGGTTGAGTTTCCTTTCCTATCAAGCGTAACCGCTCGAGCGGACTTGGGGGCGCTCGAGCGGACCTTAAGTAGTTTCGGCGACTCCGTTTGATTAAAAGGTTCAAAGAGGTTTGGTGTTGCCCTAGCCGTTGTGTGCGAAATAGATCTAAAATATTGAGGCTTCCCTAGTTTTCCAAGGCAACCATTATTGAAGACGTTAGACTGAAGATTCTTTGAAAAGTTCTAAGGTTCTTTCGAGGACGGCTTCGAGGATTCGTTGCGTGTAGGATCAAGGCACGGAGAATGGTGAACGAGGATTCGGCATACAAGGTTATGTCATAGATTGAGTATTCAATCGGAGATTGTAAGTTGTATTGTAACTGTTCGTCTGATTATAGTGCATTGATTTTCTGAACTGGGATCGATCCCGTGGTTTTTTTTTCATTTGAGTTTTTCCACGTATAAACCCTGTGTTGTTGAATGGTTTGATTTCTTTTCTATTTTTTCGTGAATTAAATATCATGGATTGATTAATCGAATAATAAAATCAAGTTTTTTTTAATTTAAAAAGGGTTTTCGTTTTTCAATTGGTATCAGAGCAGAAGACTTTTTTTATAAAAATCTATCGATCCTTATCAATCCATCGATATGGAATTCCCTCGCGAAGGTAACTCAACAGTTTGACCACCTCTGTTGGATGGTAGTAACTATACTTATTGGAAAGCACGTATGAGGACTTTTTTAAAATCTATTGATGAAAGAGTCTGGCTTTCTGTCGTAAAGGGCTATACTCCACCTACTGTTATTTCTGGAGATGAATTAATTCCTAAATCCTCTAAACAATGGGATAAAAAGAATTTAGATGATATAGGTTGGAATAGCAAGGTTATAAATGTCATCTTTAGCGGTGTCACTGTCACGCCCCAATTAGAGAATGGTGACCAGCCATGGTTCATGAGCCTGTGGCCCAACGAAGTCAAAAAAGCCTTAACACTATTAAGCTACTAAATACTTAATTAATAATTAATTACCATGCAATTAATTTAATAAATTTCATTTATTATCCATTTGGGTCAAACAGCCCAATAAATTCATAATGATGTCCTGAGCATCAATAAACCAATGTCATAATATCACAATAATCCAGAGTAATGCGGAAGTAAATATAATAAATGAAATGAAATGAACAATGTCCTAGAGGTCATGAACTCGGATCCCTCCATAGCAGTCCATCACCTAAAGCAACTCACTAGCTACCTAAAAAATGATATGGGACAACATCAGTATAAACTGGTGATAGATTCACGATAGTAATATATAGTTCTAAAACAGGGAGAAAATAGAATGCATAAATAAAATAACATGGTATGGTACAGCAGTAAATAAAATGAGTAATCACAATATATCCAATGACAATATGACCCTTGGATCCAATAATCGAAATAGAGTCACCGCGGGATGGCGCCCGGTCTTTTCTCTACACAATTTCGGTTAAGGGCACTGGACGCCCCCGGACTATCCCTTTAACCGTTGGGTCAACTAGGGTCAACACGAGATTTGAACCGGTTCGTTTCGCTAGCTGGCTAAAGTTACCACCAGGGATAAGGGTAGAATTTCTCTTGAACTTTTGTCAAATCCCAATAACATAAGTCTCATGATCGCATCACAGATATAAAAATAGATTTTTCTCTGTTCGAACATTTGAAATCATTTATACCATATTTTTGTAGCAAAGAATTACATTCTTTTAAAAGAGGTTTAATTAATTTGAAAACGTTTGCGTAAAAGAGTTTACAAAATCTTTGTTTATGAGTTTGCATAAAAGAGGTAATAAAAGTTTTGATAAAAGAGTTTTTATATAAAAATTTTATAAAAGAGTTTTATTGTAAAAGTGTTTTGTATAAAAAATTTATAAGAACATTTAAGCATAAAAAAAATAGTTATAACTAATTTTTGGAGAATATGGAATTTATTTGAAAGATAATAGCATTAATAGTACTCACCAGGTGTCCAAGCTAATCTCTAGGTAATTGAATATGCAAGAATATTTCAACCTGATATCAAATAAAATGAAATAACTCATTAAATAATGCAAAGATGTAACCTAAGCTGCCAAACGGTCCCTTACCAGCTATTGTTATCCCTTTTGTGATTTAAATTAATTAAATGTTCATTCTTAATTTATCTCGTTTTAAATTATTAAATTAATTACTAATAAATTCTAATTATTTAATTCTAAGCTGACAGGAGTAAATCAAAGTAAATTTTATTTCAATATATTTCAAATGTTTTGATGATCTATGCATCAAGAAATTTATATCCACTTATTATAGTATATTATTAATTATGATTTCTTCATGTAATTCAATAATCGTAATGTCGGTCGAATAATTGATTTATTTATTTTCTATGATTATTATATTAATAATTTTATGTACTATGCAGGTAATTTATTTTATTATCAATAAGAGATTTTATTAAAATTATTAGCTAACATAATATTATTTTCTTTGTAACAATACATAATTATCACACTTAATAATTTACAATTATTAAAACGATTTATATATTTATATCATAAAACAGCTCAATTTATTTAGAAATTTTTAATTAGTTACATAATATATTTTTAAAACAAGAATAGTTAATATAATTAGTATATTCATTTTATAATATCACAGTTTTATTAAATTAAAAATAATTTACATACAAATTTAATAAAACAGTTTATAAAACGGTTTATATTTTTATTAATAAAACAGTTTATATATTAAATAGCAAAATAGTTTATATAAGAGAAGTTTCTATAAAAAAAAACATAATGCAGTTTATAAAAATTTTAAACTAAAATAGAATTATATATAAATGCATACAGAACAAGTTGTATAAAAGAAAATAGATACAGAATAGGTTATATATATATATATATATATATATAACAACCTATCCATCTATGTATAAAACAGAGCAAAGATAACCAAAATAAAACCACAGCGTAAAAACAAAATCCCAAAGCTGTAGCCAAACGGATAAGCAGCAGCCAAACAAAGAAAAGGGGCAGCAAAGATTTAAGTTGCCCTAAGCTGTAGACAGCGGAAGAAAAAAAAAAACGAAACAAGTGATACCCGTCCGGACGCCGGATGAACCCCGTCCGGACGCCAGCGGCCATAGCTGCTTTCAAATTTTCTGGTTCTTCCGAATTGGTTCCGATTTTGATTCTAATTCTCGATTTTCTCATGTTTAAATGTATAAATTTGCTTTTGATTAATTTTTCAATCAGTTTTCTTAATTAAAAATGATTAAAGGTTGAATTTTTATGTATTATATATGTTCATATATACATATATATATATTCATATATGTATGTTCATGCATATCATTCAGATTATCAAAGCAATTTAACAAAACCAACCCATCAATCTGTTACTCAAAATTTAAATCGATAATCGAATCTTAAGTGGGCAACTAAAACTGATATACAATATATATAAGATTTCAATACATACTCTGTATATGAAAAAAAAAAAAAAAACAGAAAGAGGTTGAACAGAGGGGATGAAGACCAACCTAAAGGAGAAGTATTCCGATGATGGGTCGAGGCTGCAGCGGCGTATGAACACTGAGGGTTATGGGTTTAGCAGAGGCAAAGGCTCTCCTTATAAGCTACTAAATTCAAAATTTTAGGAATGATAAACATAAATTTGGAAAGCTAAATTCTGATTTTTTTTCTTTCTTTTAATTTAATTCCCTAATTCCTGATTTCTTTTATTTTATTTATTTCAAGTAATTATTCTAATTATTTTATTTAGCCTATCTAGAAAGTTCTCAAATTAATTAATTCAATTTAATTTAGTTATCATCTAGAATCTTTTAATTTGTTTAGTTAGTTAATTATTTAATAACTACAACTTCAAATAATAAGAATTAAAATAAGTTTTTAGTTTACTCGATTTTGAAACTTATTTTATTAACTCCTCCTTAAATATTTCTTTTCTCTTTTATCTTAATATTTATAATAAAAAAATGTAAGTCACTTTAATTATTCCAGAACCATAAACTTTCAGAGTTACGACATTAAATTACTGAATCTTGTTTTCAGTTTGATTCATTTAATAAATTTACCAAATTAGTAATTTATTAAAAGTTAAATTTTTTTTACAAATTTTAATTAAGATATTCCTCATAATTTATTTTAATTAAATAAATTATTATTAAAATTTCTCGGGTTTTACAGGAAGTGTCTCAAAGGTTGTCTCAGACCATCTGAGTTCTAGTGAGAGAAGGAGAGGAAATAGACAGTTTGAGGTGATTCATGGAAGGAAGATGATGGAGATGCGAAGAGTAAGGAGAATCTCACACTGAAATCAGGAGAGGGAAAGAGAAGGAGTGCTAAAATCCATGGAGCTGAAGATAGCCCAACATCCTCAGAGTGGATTTTTGGTCTCAAGACCCAATGAGAAGAAATCAGTAGAGAAAGGAGCTCGATCTACGATCTTCTTTGAAAGGTAAAGTTCTGACCTCTTTTTAAGTTGGGAAAGGAAAACCCCTTTTGTATTTTTGAGTTGGTAGTTCATGCATATAGATGGATTTTCTTGCATCCATCTTAGAGTTCATCAATGGAGGAAATATGGAGTTTAAGGTGATAATAATCATAATAGATGACCTTTTAAAGGTTTTAGAGTTGTTTATGTTTGGAGGTTGAGGGAGAAAGAGGATGGTTGTGGTGTACCCTAAGAGTATTGGACCTAAAAATATGTTTTCTCCCAAACGGAGCCTTAAAAAAGACCACCAAAAAATAGAGTATCATTTCTGTGTGTGTGTGAGTCGACCCAAGTATGATGGGTGTCGACTCAATCATGTTTAGCTCTCGAGAGTTGTAACAGGCGGTAGTTTGAGTCAACCCAAGGATCGTGGGTATCGACACAAGGGGTGATGAGCTCTCTGTTGTTTGACAGGCAGGGTGGTGAGTCGACCCAAGTTTTGGTGAGTATCGACTCAGGTATTTTTGCTCTCGGTAGTTTTGACAGGCAGGGTCGTGAGTCAACCCAAGCGCGACGTGAGTTGACCCAATCCCAGCCCTTACATGTGAGTCGATCCAAGTGGTGTATGTGTCGACCCAAGTTAGCGCCCAGCGCGCGCGTGAGCTGAGGTATGTCGACCTTTGCCTCGACCCAAACCTAGTTTCTATACTGTTGAGTCGACCTAAGTGTGGGGTGTGTCGACTCAACCCCAGCTAGCATGCGTGAGTTGAGATGTCTCAGCCCTGACATCGACCCAGAGTCGTGTGAGTTGACTCAAATCAGTTCTGAGTCGACTCAAAGCAAAAAGATTGGCCTTCTTCCTGTGGTATTTTGGGGCCTTTGTGGCTGCTTTTGGCCTTAGGTTTCTTCATAAAAGTTGTAGGTTATGGCCCTATCTAACCCCTGAAATCTTAACAGAATTGTTTATAAAGTTTTAAGATGATAAAAAAGAATTATCGAGCGTGGTAAGGTGGGGAATCTTTAATAAATAAAAGATGTGATGTTCTAAGAGGGAACGATGAGCCATAAGATGATCATGGGGTCTAAGAAATAGTATCTTAGGATGTATATGAGTTATGAGTTGATACTCATTCATGGGTTATGATGCATCTAGGTCCCGAATGATGGTCGTGGATGGTGGAGCAACGTCTCCAGGTTTATGAGGTGATTCTTATGATGCGGATATCGAATATCAGGTGAGAGTGACTAGTCGAATTATAATGATTAGCATGTTGTGAAATGTTTTATATACATCTGTGAGCATGTTTTCCTGTGTGCATCGTGTTATGCATTTATCATCATGTTTGAAAGGAATTTATGAAAAGTATGTTATGAGCATGTGTGGCTCGTATTTTCTAAATTATATTTCTCTTTTCTTATAAAAAGTGTGAGCATGCGTTGCTTATGTGGGTGGAAAAGTAGTTTCTTTTATAATGAATGTGAGCATGAGTTGCTTGTATGTGTGTGGAGATATTTTTTTATAAAAATATCATTTTATCAGAAAGTGCCAAGTTAAGACGGGTAACCATCCAGTGCCCAAGGTTAATAAGGGCATAGTAGTCATAGTTACATTGCCCATAATGGGTGTGCCATGGCTTGTCCACGTGTTGGCCTTTTAAGGCATTATCCTAGGTGGGGATTACCCGAGTTGTGGGCGGAGATGCACCTACCACTGGTGATATATTGAGTGGCCCTCCTACACGCTACTCTAAAATAGAAGTGTTATAGTGAGATTATGGTACCGTAGAAACTCCTGGTCGTGAGGTTAAACGACTATTTGGTCACTAGATGACGTGTATGTGTGTGTGCTAGTGGGCACATATCTATTGATATTAAGCAATTACATATTTAGCTATTAAGCCTTGGGTTTAGAAATATAATAATGTTTTTTAAGCGAGTTGTGGGCCGTAGGGCCAGTTAATGCTTTTAAACTATGTTGGGCCATTGGGCCGGTTATAGATGTGTGTGTGTGTATGTTTCATCATAAACATAAGTTGGGCTGTAGGGCCAAGTTTGAAAGGTTTTTTACATATTATGGATGTTTGGCCATTAGGTCGT
>JAUTBS010450337.1:0-15200 GCA_032361285.1 Aequorea victoria | reverse complement strand
AACAAATAGTAAAAGTTTTATAAAATAGTTTTTGTATAAAGTTTTACTATAAAAGAGTTTTGAAATAAAAGTTTAGTAGAAGAACAGTTAAGCACGAAAAAACAGTTGTAAATATTTTGGATAATAGGGAATTTAATTTGAAAGATAATAGCATGAATTCTACTCACCAGGTGTCCAAGCTAATCTCTAGGTGATGAAGATGAAATATGAACACCACAACCTGATATATAATAAAATGCAATAACTCATTAAATAATGTAAATATAACTAAGACTCCTAACGTCCCTTTACCCGTTTAATTTGTAATTCATTTACTTATTCTTTAATTAACGCGAGTTAATTAATTAATTTTCCAAGTATTTCATTTAGTCTTTTTAGGTCAATTTATAATTTATTTGATTTATTGGATTAACTCTAATTTAGTCACAACCTATCGTAATCTTAGAACATTTGTTAATTTGTTAACATTTAGAATTAGGATTAGTTAATTAACTTGTCAATAAAATTTGTTACTTTTCGGATTTATTAAGTTAGTAGTTCACTTATAATTTTTTTATGAGTTTTATAATTTATTTAGAATACTATTTCATGTTATCAAAATAATATTTTTAGTTAACTTGTTTTAAAACACCTTGTTAGAATCATTTATGTTTAATAATTAAACTTATTTAACTTGATTTATAATTCAATTTATTTGTTCTATTAATAATGTTCAATTAAAAAGTCACTTTATAAATTGATTCTATAATAGGGTTTTAATTAATTAATTTAAATAAACATCATGTTTAAAGAATTAACTATCAACTAATTACGTTATTATATGTTATTTATCATTAGGTTAATATTTTAAATAAATTTTTCTTTTATCAAACTAGAGCCAAAAGACCCAAAGAAACGCCACTGATCCAATCCGTCCAGACGCAAAGGCGTTCCGTTCGGACGGAACGTCATAGTGACGAAGGGTTGGCCACTGGTTCAATCCGTCCGGACGCCGGGCGTTTCGTCCGGACGCGCCGCAGCAGAGGAGAATTGAACCCTCTGATTTTCTTCATTTTTTTTTTCATTCTTTTTGTTTTCAATCAATCCAACAATGTATAAACATGTTTTGGGAAAAATCAATCAATCCAAACGATTAGGGAAAAATCTCAGATCTTCTCAATCCAAATCACAAAAATAGGGATATGGGTTGCTAAATTCAACAACTTCCAAAAACGACAAAATACCCATATCGAATTTTTGATTTCTATTTTCCTTTCATTTATTCTTTCTGTGTATTATTGAAATTAAAAACATTCCTTTATCTAATTAATTCAATTTGGTTAGGTTAATTTAATTGAAGTGTAAATTAAGAATTAAATCTAATTTTGTTTAACTCATTTATTTTATTATTCGACAAATTAATTTATAAATCAGTTAAATATATTTTAAAATTTTAAAATTCTTATGAATTTTACATTGCGTGCCACTAGGAGAGAGGTGGGACGCGCATGGCGACTGGAGGAGGTAAGTGGCGCTCGCTAGGAGACGTGGCGTGCAACTAGGAGGGAAGTGGCACGCGCCAGGTATTTGAATGGTCGTGAGTTTTTGGTTAAGTTTCGCGGTGGTTCATTTCAGGCCATCCACTCTCGTCTTTCTCTCTCGACACACTCCCGACTCGCTTTACTCTCTCTACTTCCTTGACTTCCGGCCAACTTTCGACATGACGAGCAATGACGACCAGACGACCAGGGCGCGATCCCCGGCCAAGGCAGTGCGGGTCACGATGCAGATCCCATTTCAGTGACTCCGACGGCTGCAATCCCGATTGACGATACCACGGACCTTGCATAGCCCTTCAGGACCCCGGCCACCGACTCTTTTTTCGAGCACACGAGCTCTCTTATAGGGCTTAACGACTCTCACTCCAGCCCCTCACACCATTCAGAAGTCACTCAGACCCCATCTACTACTATGGACGATCTGCTTGCTGCTGTCGAAACCATCCGTGCTATGGAGAAAGGAAGACCTTCGGAGCACCACACCACTGAGGAGCCAGCAGTGGACATTCCTCAGGTCCCAAATCCCTTCCACGGGGTTCTGGATACTGAGATGCTAGGAGGTTTTGACCCGACTCGATATGATTCTCTGGTCCATTCTTGAGAGCCTCTTTCGGCCAGTCGTTTCTACTACGACGACAGCCATGTGGACTCGGCGTTGCTGCTTCGATCTTTGGGCATTCATCTCTCGATGATCAACTGCTAGGTACATTTTCTTGATTTTCTATTTCTTTTCTGTTTAATTAAATCAAAGAAAGCCAAAAAAAACTTTAAAAAAACTCAATGACTTAGATGTATGCATAGGGTAGGCCCGAAGTGTTTGGATGGATGATTTTTCGGAACATAACACCAAACAACTTGAACCCTTAAAAATAAACATATCGGAACTTAGAGAATTTTCATGTTTTGGTTGAACTATGTATTTCTTATTCTATTTTTTTCATATATGTATGTCTTGATTTTTCGTCTGTTGGGTTGCGTATTAATGCTTTTCAATGTAAATTTTTTTTGTTTTTGTCCGTAGAGAAATGTTTTCACATTTTTTTTAAGAACTTTCTTGATTTGTTTTTCTTCCATTGGGTTATGTGTCAACGCTTCCCGGGGTGAAAATTTTGTTTTATCCCTAAATAAACGTTTTTACATTTTTCTAGAGAAACTTTTTGTTACTTTATTATTTTTTTATTTATTATTATTTTTAAAATGATTTAGTAATTCAAATTTGGTTTGCATGTCAACGTTTCCCGAGGAGGAAGGGCTTCCCTTCGGTCTGCCTAACTTAGGTTACGTATCACGCCTGCACTCGTGGTTTTACGGGTCCAACGCTTCCCAAATTGGGTAGACTTCCATTCGTCCCGACCAACTTAGGTTGTGTCGTATGTTTTTTTCGAGGGAGAATTCATGATCTTTTTGTCCCTAAATAAATGTTTTTGCATTTATCTAGGAAATTATTATATCTTTAATTAATTTAGACTTGGATTACGTATCAACATTTCCTGAGGAGTAAGGGCTTCCCTTTAGCCTGCTCGACTTAGGTGACGCATCGCACCTGCACTCGTGGTTTTATGGGTCTAACGCTTCCCAAGTTGGGTAGACATCCGTTCATCCCGACCAACTTAGGTTGTGTCGTACATTTTTTGAGAGGGAATTAATGACCTCTTTGTCATTAGATAAACGTTTTTGTGTTTCTCTAAGAAATTATTATCTTTTTAATTAATTTAGTCTTGGATTATGTATCAACGTTTCTCGAGGAGAAAGAACTTTCCTTCGGCCTGCCCGGCTTAGGTTACGCATCGCGCCTGTGCTCGTGGCCTTATGGGTCCAACGCTTCCCAAGTTGGGTAGACATTCGTTCGTCCCGATCAACTTAGGTTTTGTCGTACGTTTTTCCGAGAGGAAATTAATGACATTTTTGTCCCTAGATAAACGTTTTCATGTTTCTCTAGGAAATTATTATCTTTTTAATTAATTCAAACTTGGGTTACGTATCAACGTTTCCCGAGAATGAAGGACTTCCCTTCGTCTTGCCCGACTTAGGTTGCATATCGAGCCTGCACTCGTGGCCTTATGGGTCCAACCGTTTTCAAATTGGGTAGCCTCCATTCATCCCGACCAACTTAGGTTATGTCGTACGTTTTTCCAAGAGAGAATTAATAACCTTTTTGTCCCTAAATAAATGTTTTCACGTTTCTCTAAAAAAAAATTGTCCCTAGATAAATTTTTTTACGTCTTTCTAGGGATTTTGACTTTATATTTTTGTTTATCCCTAGACAAATATTTACACATTTTTTCTAGGAGAACTTTTCATTTTATTTATTAGGCAAGTATTTTCACACTTTCTTAAACTTATTGAATATTTTATTTTTGGCCGAGTTAGGTTGCGCTTCACGCTACCTAACTTTGGTGATTTTTTTATTTTCAGTCACCAAGTAGATGTTTGCGCATTTTCTTAGGTCATTGATTTTACTATTTTTGGTCCAACTTAGGTTGCGTTTCAACGCTTCTTAAGAGGGAATTTTCTTCTTTTTTTAAGGCACTAGATAAGTGTTTTCATGCTTTTTCTATCTTTATTGACTTTTGTTTTTTGCCCAAGTTAGGTTACGTTTCCTACTATCTAACGTGGTGAATTTTCTATTTTTCTAGTCAGGTTACGCTCTCTTTTTCTCTTTTCTTTTAGCTCATTTTATCTTACGATTTTTTGTGTTTTTTTTCTTTTTTGCAGACTAGCAAGTATTTATGAGGGTTCGGAGGCTCTTCTCAGATTCTCGAATGGTACGAAGTTTTCCCATTGGAGAGTCGAGTTCTTGTGGATGGGTCCAATTTCCGCCGGTTCATCTTCCTTCTCACGAGTACTCATAATGATCGAGTACTCATGACGATGTTAGTGGTGGGGTGGTGGGACACCACAAGCACCTTTCACTTCCCGTCATTCGAGGGTACCGTGATCCCATTGGATTTTGCTATGATCACGGGAATCCAAGTAGGAGGAGATCCTATCCCACTCGATCCTACCATCGGCTCATGCCCGGAGGCACTCACCTACTGGCTTGGTAGAATCTCACCGCAGTCCGATCGGGGGTGCATTCGGTGTTCCTAGCTTATAGATAGCTAGCGTTTGAGTGCACCGAGCCCTCCACTTTGAGTGGGTTGCTCGGGCATTCCTGCTCAATCTTCTCGGTGCTTGCCTGTTCACGAACAGGGAAAACACCGTCCAACTGTACTACCTAGGAGTCTTGCATGACCTCCACCGGGCAGCGTCCTTCGATTGGGAAGGAGCAGCGTTGGTCACCCTGTACACTAGCCTGCGGTCCGTGTGTCGGGCCAAGGAGATGTCTGTGACGGGGTACTAGAGGATCTTTGAGGTATGATTTTAATCACACTCTTTGCCTTTTAATTCATTTGTACCTCATCTCTTATTGACATGGCCTAACACTTATTCTGCTTATTTGTTTTTGTTGTCTTTCTTTTTTGTTTTTTTTTCCTTTTCTTATTTACAGCTCTGGGCCTACTAGTTCCTGGGGTTACCGGGTCCAGAGAACACTCACCCAGATGCCCAGATCATCCCGAGGGAATTTCGGTGGGGTCAGAGTACTCGGGAGAAGAAGGAGGACGCAAAGGATCTGAACACCTACCATATCCACCTGGATCGCCTATCCCCCGCACAGGTATGTTCTATTTTAATTTTATCCATGTTTGATTTTCTTTTCATGATTTTCTTGTATGTAACTTGTGTTTGGTTTATTTTTTAGGTGAATTGACAGGTGTGAGAGGGTATGGATGCTAAGGCATGAGGTGTTCTGATGAGTTTCCGTTAGGCTTCTCAGATGAGGGTCCTGTTGAAGGGCCCGTTCTGCCGGGAGTGGTCTCTTGGCGAGCGGGTAGTCCGGCAGTCGCTAAGACTGGACCACTTTTGAGTTTCTCGACCACCTCAACTCAGTATGAGATTGACGCACACCATGTCATTCGAGGACGTCATCGAGGTGATGTACGACTTCGCGACTGGAGATTTCCTAGCCGAGGAAGAGTACGTCGCCTTTGCACGCGACTTCCTATTGCATCTGATGGATATATAGCTTGCAGAGATGCAGGCCGAACAGTCCTCGACGTCTCAGGTTCCTCCGGTGGTTAGTGGTTGTCCTGCTCCTGCTGGTGGTGGTGGTGCCACGACTACCTAAACTACCCGTACTGTTGCTAGTGTCGGTGCTGGTGTCGTTCCTGCTGCTCACGCCTAGGCCACTTCGATTCCAGATCCTGTAGCTTCTTTCCTTCCACTGCTGCCTCGGGCGGTGGACCTCTATAAGCACGGACGTTGGCATCTTATCCCCCTCCTCTCCATGAGCCGTCAGAGCTGCGCTTTGGTGCTGGGGCTGACGTGGTACTTCATTTATTCCCTTCTATTTTATCTTTTATTTTGTTTTATTTTAACTCATTTTTTCTAACACTTTTCCTTTCATTCTTTTCTTTTCCTATCTCCAGGTTCCTCTCCATTTTGTAGAGGAATGTCTTCACACCATCAGTGCGCTGATGATATTGGTGAGGCGACAGACGCAGATGTTGCGAGAGGCCCACATCGACTCCATCCCTCGACCTACTCACCCTCCTTCCCGTCTGGTGAGATTTTATTTATTTAGATATATTTTGTTTAGTTTTATGTGCCTTATATTATACTGTTATTCTGATGGTGTTACTTCTCTTTTCCCCTATTTTTTATAGCCTCTCTCCGGCAGCCACACTTCTTTTCACGAGACATCCTCATCTTCCCTTGTCTCCACCCCGTCTGTTGTTGGTCCATCGACAGCTTTTTCTCGGGGATCTTCCCCGCAGGCTAGGGTTCCGGCGCGTCAGGCCGATAATGATGAGGACTTTTACTCAGGGAATGCCACTACTTCTGCATCCTCTGTCCTGGAGCCTCCACGTTGCACTCGTCGTCGACATGATTATGATGTCTCATGTTTTTCTCTTATATATTGTGCACTCTATATAAATTTTTCTCCTTTATATACATTTATTTGATGGGGATATGTCTTCGTGCCTGATTGGATATTTATTCAGCATTTATTTTTTAGTTTTTTCTCATGTCTTCTTCTGTATGGATATTTTTACTTATATACATGGATTACACTTTATTTACATGGATCGCATATCTACAGAGACTGCACTATATACAGGATGTTATGCATGTACAAGAAACATTTACAGGGTATTTACAAATGTACATGTTATTTACAGTGTATGTACAGTGTTTATATTTGTAGGGAATGCTTATTTATGTACAAGAATATACAATGATTTTATTTATAGGTATTTATAGGGTTATATTTATGTACAAAAAATATACAAGAAGTTATTTATAGGGTTTATTTATAGAAATTATTTATAAGAATTATTTACAGATTTATTTACAAGAATTATTTACAGATCATTTACAGATGTACAAGATTACATGTATACATGATATGTATTTACAAGGGTTGTGCTCTCTCTTTTTTGGGATTTTATTGTATTTTTATATTTGTACAAATATATATGCACGGATGTTAGTAGATAGTAAGGCATAAACTGAAGCGGTTACACTACCACCTGCAGATATTAAGTGTCAGTGGTGATGACTCAGACATAAAGTAGAAAGGGAGAACAAAACTGTTTCTTTTAAATCATAAGTGACGCGCGCCATAATGGGAAAGGATGACATGCCGCACACTATGGGGATATGACGCGCGCTAGGAGGATGTGGCAGGCACTATGATGAGGTGGCGCGCACCAGGTTTAAATGGGTTCCAAGCCAGGTTATGGTCCCCTAGATTTTTTATAAAAAAATGTCCAACCTTCTTTTAACAGCCAACTCCGATTTTGTAACATGACTTCTTTCACCCAAAATTCTCTCTCTTGCTGGACCGATGAGTTTACTAAGATTGAGCAAACCAATTTTGTGAGTTTTGGTTTGAACGCACTTTTCCATCTGAAGGCATCTACTCAGTTGTGGGATCTGGTGGCTCATACTTTCAGACTCAGAGATGAAGAGCTCTTCCCGACCATTGAAGAGTTCAAAACTATCATGAATCTCTTCCCTCGAGAGAAGGTTTTGATTCCCACATCTCTTACGAGCTCAAAGAAACTCTTGAGGGATTTATGCGAATTGAGCGGTAGTGAAGCCTCTATTGTTCTACATGGCAGGGTCCTCGACATATCATGTCTGGTAAGCCGTTTCCACCATGTCGGCTCTCTTTTTGATTTTTGCTCCACAGTCTTGTCGTCACTATGCTTTGTGCATCTGTCTTCTGGCCCATTCTTTCTTTTTCCGGGAGATGACGATGTCAGCACTACCTTAGTACAGGTAGCCTCTCAAATAAATGAGGGAAAGAATTTTGTACCACTGATCTTGGCCAAGACACTAATTGGTTTGGACATTGTACAATCCGGTGTCTCTTTTGCTTTTGCGAACTTCCTACGCCTCCAGGTTTCTCTCAAAACTCTCATTTTATATATTTCTCTCAATTTTTCTAATTTTTTTCCACTCAACTCTCCTTTTATATATCTCTCGATTTTCTTACTCAACTCTCATTTTTTGTATTTTTCTCTCATATCTGTTGATGAAGAAGCTGAACATTTTGGAGAATCCGCTGGCTGGAGTTTATACTCCAAGAGCCTTTCTGTAAAGAGGGGTTTGCTATCCTTGCATTAATATGGCTGAGTGGCATGATTTTTTTGAGGCTCAGACTGGCGAAAATATGTGCTGGCGTTGTCCCTGGTGGACTATTCCTATAGCTACAACTTCGACCATGGAGCATCCCGGTATCTTGCTCGTAGACTTGAGGTTGACCACTTTCTATTTTGCCTCTTGCTTTCTGGGTCAGCTGGGTCGTGGTCAATCATGCCCTCCGGTAGCAGCTCACATGACCACTTCTTCTCATTATGCTCCTTTTCTGGAGCGTTATCGGCAATTCTGGTCATCCTGAAAGATGATTGACTCAGAAGATCATTGAGTGATGCATTTCTGATGCGTAATCCATACAACTAGGGAGGGATATAGAGTGGGAAGAAGACAATGATGTGAAGAAAAGAGGACTCAATCTGGTTGTTCCTACTGTACTTCTGTTATTATGTTCACTTTCTTTTTCTTTATTTTTGTTTAGAAAAAGACTTAGGATTTGCGTTTTTCCCTTTTCATGTATAAATTTTATTCGTTAAAGCAAAGTAATAAAGAATTCGTCATTTTCTGATCTTTGATCTTTTCACTTTGTTCATTTGATATTCATTTTTTCAATATAATAAAAATTAATCAAAGAATTTTAAAGAGATCTTTACATTCGAATCATAATCAGATAGAGGGTTTTGAAAGACGAATTACTTGGGTATGTTGTGATTCTCCTTCTTTTAGGAAAGGTTTATTTATGTACAGATTTGGGCCGAACATCAAACTGAAGTTGCCTACGTAACTCAAAGAAAGAAATTAGGCTACAACGTAGTTCTGGTCTGCTTTCAACTCGGGTTTTAACACTCTTTTTTTATGCCCTTATTTTGTCAAGCTGCCATTTCGGGTTTTTAACCTTGCGGGTTGCTCTTACTTTTATCTGAATTATTTATTTTATCATTTTTTTGACCCAACGAGCCTCTCTTATATTCATATCTCTTTTTTTTAGGATAGTACTTTTTGAGATGGTCCAAATTGGTTGGAGTATGTAACACCCCGTAATTTTTAAGAATCCCAATTTATATTCTATTATGAATTAAGAAGAAGTCTTGCAAGTGATCTTTCTTAAGAATCAAGTTGAGGTGCAAGACATGTAAACTAAGTATAGGATTCGTTTGGAAGCCTACGTGGATATATAATTAAAAAAAAACTTAAGAAGATAACTGAAGTAGATCTTAAATAAGATTATAATATTTGGTTCAAGAGATGAACAAAGGCCTAAGAACCATTGAATGTCAAACAAGTAAAAGGACGCAAGGCGAAGAAGCGAGTTTTGGCGCAACCTTTAACATAAGCCAAAAACAAAAAAATTAAAATGGGTCAAGTGATAAAACACTTATGGAAGCTAGAGTGAAAGCCCAAAATATTATGAGAATAAAGAATATGGGTCAAACAAATATAATTGAGTCCAATTAAAGTAAGGCCCAAAAATAAAAAGGGAAAAACAAACATAATGAGACCTAATCTTGATTAAGACCAAAAAATATATTTTGTTTGGCATTATGGGTCAAGATAATTTAGCCCAAAATATAAATATAAATAAGCCCAATTATTTAATTGAGGGCGAATGAGAATTAATTCTTAAGCCCAAAATAAGAAAGGCCCAAAAGTTTAAAATTTGCCCAAAACCCATTTTAATTGTCATGAATTAATTAACTATTTAATTACAGCCTTATATAAGCCCCTAAGCCGAAATCCCCTTCGAGAGGGGGATGATGTGATAAGTTTTGGGAGAAAAAAATAAGAAAAGAAAAGAAAACATGAAATGACCTTTACTTGGAAAAATGGTTTTTCCTACCTCACCAAGGATCCCAAGTGTTCAATGAATAGTGGAATGCACATGGAATGTCATGCCCCAAAATGGAAAATGTGACCGGCCACGGTTCATGGGTCTTGGCCCAATAAATCAAGTAAGCATAAACATGATTTTAGCTAACCATATGCTAAACAATATTAATTTCTATGAATTTAAGACAATTAATCCAATCTCATAATAAATGGGTCAAACAGCCCAATATCTCATCACAATGATGTCATAGTATCAATGATAAAAGGTACTAAATAAATGCGGAAGTAAATATGATAAATGTCCTAGAGGTCAACACTCCTGGATCCCACACAGCAGTCCATCCACTCGATCTCCTCTCATAGGCTACCTGAAATGTTATGGTACTACATCAGTATAAACTGGTGAATTGAATCATAGATAGTACAGTACAGTTCTAAAACGAGAAATACAAAAAGTTTGTATAAGAAATCATAACATGGCATGTTATACATAGTAATATCAAAAGGGTAAACATAATCCATCAATTCATTTTATTTCTTTTGAAAATCTATATCTTTTCTTCTTTTAATTCATTAAAGTTGGACATCAGAGGTGTTCTCAATATCTAAATCAGTATCATCGTATAATAAATGGTATAGCGACGTGCTCATACAAGAGTGAGAATAATCAATCAATCAAAGCTACAGAAACAGCCTGAGCATACATAGTATCAATGCCACATCATAACTCGGGGCCTCTTGATTATTGGATCCAATATCAAAAATAGAGTCACCCAGGTTGGTGCCTAAGTTTATTCCCTATACGATTCCAGTTACAGTCACCGGACTCACCCGGGCTATCCATTAACCGTTGAGTCAACAAGGGTCAATACGAGATTCAAATCGGTTCTATTCGCTAGCTGGCCAAAGTTATCTCCGAAGAGAGCTATCCCTTGAACTTTATTCATATCCCAAAAATTCTATCTCATGATCGAACCATATGTAATAAAGAATAAACTTCTTTTCATTATCTTTAAATCAATTATGCCATGGTTTTGCAAAAAAGTATATCATACATTTGTTTAAAAGCATTAAAACATATACATTTTTCCTTAAAACATTTATGTAAAGGTTTTGCATATAACAACATAAGTGAAAATATTTAAAGCAGGTATAACTTCATTTTTAAAACAATACTTGGGGAATAAGGGAATTTTTATTGAAAGATATATAGCAAGAATCCACTCACCTCAAGTTCAATCTAATCTCTAAGGAATGATAATGAAAAAAGACTCAACTTGATATACAATGTAATAATTAAAATACATTAAACGAGGCTAAAGAACTATTTAGCTACCAAACGGTCCCTTAAACCATTTAATAATTCTCATTTTTTTCGGTGTTTAATTAGTTCTAATTAATTTATTTTATCAATTAAACTGATGTTCAAACAGGGACTAAGCATTAGAATTAAACTACAGAATCATTTTTCAAGTTATAGGTTCAGTGGGTCGACACCAGAGGGGTTGGTGTCGACACAAAGGTGGTCTTAGGGGCACTGGGTCGACATAGAAGGCTTTGTGTCGACCCTAGAGGGGTCACAAGGGCTTTGGGTCGACACCAAGTGCCTGAGTATCGACCCAAGAGGGTCCTGGTCAAAACGAGGCAAGCTGGGTCGACCCCCAAGAGGTTTGTGTCGACCCAGGTGCTTTGCGTCGACACAAAGGTGGCTTATGTCGACACCAAAGTGGTATGGCCAGCCCTGAGTCAACCCTACTATCCTGTGTGGCGACCCAAAGCTCGGGACAGCCATTACTGGCTTCTGTAACTTGGTCTATTTATGGTTTTCTTCCTCTTTTCTTCTCTTTAATTATTATCTATGATGTTTTAACGTATTTTAGGGTGATCTAAACATATTTTATTTGTTGATTACATAATATTATCATACCATTATTTCTTGGTTATATTTGTATATAACTGTTAACATATATCTAAATACATTGTTATACATATTCATATATCAATTGTATACATTCTGGTCTTTGGTTCCAATTGATTTAAACATGGTATAACATATTTATTTATATGCTTTGGTAGTTGATTTCATGGTATAATCATTCATGGATTTAGTGGTCTAAGAATTTTACTGTTAAGTACATATATATATATATATATATACTATCATATAATAATACATGTATACATACAACGAATCTATTCTGTTGGTTTTTCATACGATTAGCCATGATAGTTCTTATTCGATTTTATGCTTGATAAATTATTCATTAATCGATTATAAACTAATGTTATAATAATATATATATATACACACTATATAAACATAAACCGAGATAGGGGAACTCGCACATACCCGAAATCACCGAATGGTGATGAAGATGATGATGAAGAAGGTGATGGTGGTGCCTCTGGTGGTCAAAGCCAACGCCTGGTGGTGGTGGCCGTGGTGGTTGGTGACTGTGTTGGTGGTAGATGGTGGTGACAGTATGCGTATAACAGAACCAGAACAAGAGAAAGAGATAACTGAGTGGGTGAGAGAGAGATATACATAGAGAGAATTCTGGGAGATTGTGGAGGGTAAGGTTTCCAACGGGGAAGGGATTCTTATATAAGAGGAAAAGGGAAGCATATTTGGTGGGGGATCCCACAATTCTTTCCACCATAACTTATCTTTAAAAAACAACGCCTATTCCAAAGGAAAAGTGGCTGACCAATACCATTTTTGAATTTATTCTGTTACAACTGTCAAATAGCTGACTTCTAATTTTCTTCCTTATTTCTTTTCCTAAATTAATTGGATGCTAGCCATTTTAATTTATTCCACCAATTTATTCAAAGTTTTATTATTATTAATTAACTTAATATTTCGGAACCTGCTTTTTAATACTTTATTTAACTATATTTTTATCTGGTAAATTCATTTGTTAATTACTTAATTAATTCATTGAATTAATAATTATTTTAAGATTTTAAAATTTTTACCGAATTTTACATAGAAGATGATGTGATGAGAGAACAAATGATGGGACATAATTGAAAGAAAAATTAAAAGAAAAATTCAAAAGTCTTGTCAAGTACCATTAAATTAGGGGATATGTTTTCCAAATAAACCAAATAAGGCCTTAAGCGTATGAAAACTAAATTAATGATTCCAAATATGGTATTAGCTATCTTGGAGCCCAAGATTTGGTTAGGTTTCAATGAAACTAGAAGAACAAGTGTAAAAACCGATAAAAATTTAAATTATTTTTTACTAATTATTAATACAATAAATAAATTAACTAGTTAAAACTAAACTAATTAAATATAAAATAATAAATTTGAATAAACTAAATAAAGTAATTAATGTAAAATAAATGTTCTATTTTTTTATATTACTAATTAAATAAAAGAAAATAGAATATCTTAGAAAGAGAAAATAAAAGAAAAAGTAGAAGAGGTCAGTGGAAGGATTTGAGGAGTGAGTTAAGGAGGGAATCAAGGGAAGCTGTCTGCTCGAGTGGGTTTAAAAAAATATCGTTCCCTCATTCTTTCTCTCAGCATTCTACACACAAACTTCTTTCATTTTCTATTTGTTGCAATTGTTTTTTTCCGTTATTACTCCCCTTACCCACAATCCCGTCCAAGTTCATCCCCCTCCTCCATTCGGCTTCATCCCTTCTCTCTTCTCACCGACGACTTCTCTTCCCCCATCGGCACCATCGCCGATCTCCATCACCGTCACTTGTCTCCTCCCACCGGCGACGAGTTTGCCGTTTGGCCGATCTACTCCCTCGGATGTTATCCAGTTCTTATTCCTCCTTGGAAACATAACCATGACCGCGAGTGAGAAAGAGACCACGGGGGAGGGAGAGAGAGCTCCGGCCACAACCATTCAACCACACCTCACCACCGGCGATCCACGTCGGTGCCGGCGCCATCGGTAACATCGTTGTCCACCATCCGAAGCACTGCCATCGTCTTCCTCCGCGACCGACGCCACTCACGGCGACAACCTGTGCCGCCGCCGATCGTCAAGCTTACCGTCGTCGTCGACTGTCACACGTCGGTGGCGAACCTTTGTGAGCTCCGATCGGCCACCATTGAAGTTTGGGCCACCATCGAAGCTCGGACCAACACCGATCATCGAGTTTTCTCCTCCGTCACCGTCGCCGATCGTCTTCACCATCTTCGGCATCGTCGATCCTCCGAGCCTCTGTTCACTGGTGAACGCCGTCAACATCACCTACACCTTCCAGCCTTAACTTTTGTGCCGAGCCCGATCGATCACCCGAGCTCTGATCTGAGCTCCGTACTTGCCGGCCACCATCAACACCGGTCGTTAGTGCCACCTGTCATCACTGTTTTTCTCTGATCATCTTCGTCGTCTTCATCAGATCATCTTTTCGATCGACGGTACCGATCTTTCGAGATCTGTCCTCAAGTTTGGTACGTTTCTTTTCCCGATCTGGACCCCTTGATCTGGGATTAAATTCTTGAATTATGTTTTAGTTATGATCGTATAAATGAATCTGTCATTTGAGATTCAAATTAATTAATTAAATTAAATTTTAATTAAATTAAATTAAAATTTAATTCATTCTTTTAGGTAATATGCGACAGTTGGTTAAGGACCTCGAATTTAAGTTGATTGTCGATGAATTTCGGACGTAAAATCTGTGGAATAATATTAACATATCTTAAAAGATAGTTTTTGACAAATCTCATTATCAGATCTGATTAGTTCGCAGTCGATTATGCTGGATTTCATATGAGAATTAAAATGAATTTAAATTGATAATAAACGATCGATTATGTCTTAGAGTTATATATTAGATTATTTAACTATTTCGGCTTATATATATTATTTATAATATTTTAATATTATTAAATATTTAATAATTATGTATATATTACTAAGAAAGTAAAATAATATTACTTATTTGATTTTAATAAAGCAATTATTAACATATAGTAATTATAATAAAATTATTATGTCACTAATAACATAATAATAAATTATCTATATAGTATATTATTTATTAACATAATAATCTGAGAAAAATATCAGGAAATAAAGTCTAATGCTTAGGGCTGTTTGGGCATCAGTTTTAAACTACAAACAAACATTGAAATTATTAATGGGAAGGGTTCGTTTGGTTAAATAAATCAATTATTAGCTTCGTATATTAATTATGATTATTGCATTGAATA
>JAUTBS010450227.1:0-14936 GCA_032361285.1 Aequorea victoria | reverse complement strand
ACGACTCCTCCCTTCATAATGGCTTTGATTATATATGGCCCGACCCAGTTTGGTTTGAATTTCCCTCTTGGGTCAAAGATAGGGGCTCAAATTTCTTTGAGTAGGAGGTCCCCTTCCTTGAGATCCTGGTCTTGACCTTCTTGTTAAATGTCCGGGCTACCTTCTTCTGATAGCCTTGAACGTGAAAGAGCGCCCTCAGTCTTCTTTCGTCGAATAAAAGTAAGTCCTCAGAATGACCCCTCTTCCATTTTTCTTCTGGTATACTGCACTTTGCTATAATTATGAGAGAATGAACTTCTAGCTCTATGGGTAGGACAGCTTCCATCCCCTCTTCCATTGTCGAATATGATTTCATGAGGAACACCATATCGGCATATGATGTTATGCTTGATGAACTTGGCCATGTGAGAAACTTTGAGGACTGAAAAGGAAGTAGTTTCGACCCATTTTGTGAAATAGTCGACGGCTACTAAGATGAATTCGTGTCCATTCGAAGCTTTTGGTGTGACCTTACCAATAATGTCTATTACCCAGACTAAAAATAGCCAAGGAGAAGTCATGTTGTATAATTCTGATGGTGGCAGATATACTAGATTTGCATGGATTTGGCACATGCAGTATCTTTTGACGAACCTGACACAGTCTGTTTTCATTGTCATCCAGAAGTAGCCTTGCCGCAAGATCTTATTGGCTAACATCATTCCGTTCATGTGAGGGTCGCAGACTCCTTCATGCACTTCTCTTATGATCTCTTGACCTTCTTCGTTAGTTACACAAAGTTTGTTCACCCCTAGATAGGTCCTTTTGTACAGCTTTCTGCCACAGATGACGAATTGAGCTGCTAATCTTCTGATGACTCTCTTATCCTTCTCGGTGGCATTCTTTGGGTATCTTTCCTCCTCAATGAAGTTTCGAATGTCATGGAACCACGACAAACCATCTCATTCTTCTTGTTCTAAGGCTGCAACTTCGTATGCTCTCATGCTCCTCTGTTCAATCACCAAAGGCCTTATTTTGGTCTTTGCGGGTATGTCAATCATGGAGGCAAGAGTGACAAGGACATCAACAAATTTGTTCTAAAGCTGGGGTACATGAATGAAAACAACTTCCACTGGCTTGGGGAGCGACCAAGGCAGAGTCACCGATTACTTCTAACTTTCTTGTGCCCAATTCTAAGGCGGCTTCCATCCCGGCAATACACGCTTCGTATTCGGCTTGATTGTTGGTAACCTCAAAGTTTAGTTTGTAGCCTAACGGAACATGCGAGTCGTCTGGAGTAACTAACAATATCCCGATTCCATAACCATATTGGTTTGAAGCACCGTCAAAGTATAATATTCATAGCTCATTCTCAACTTTCAACACATTTTCATCGTGAAATTGAAAATCTGATTCTTCTTATTCCTCAACTGGCTGATCTGCTAAGAATTCTACTACGGCTCGTCCTTTTACCAATTTCATAGTGTTGTAATGCAGTTTGAACTCGGCCAATAATAATAACCATCAGGCCAATCTTCCTGTCAGTGCAGGTACTTCGAATATGTACTTAAGTGAGTCCATTCTTGAAATTAACACGACAGAGTATGCCAGCATGTAGTGTCATAACTTTTTGGATGACGACACCAAAGCCCAACAAGTTTTCTCCAGCGGTGTGTATCGGGCTTTACAATTTGTCATTTTCTTGCTCAAGTAATACACTGCCCTTTCTTTGTTGTTGTCCCCTTCCTATGCTAGCATGCAGCCCATTGTAGACTCGTTCACTGATATGTACATGATCAAAGGTTTGCCTGGCTCCAAAGGGGAAAGCACCGGAGGTTTTTGTAGGTACTCTTGGATTGACTCGAAGGCATTCTGGTAAAGCTAGTCCCATTGGAATTTTGTATTCTTTCTGAGCAAACGGAAAAGAGGTTCACATGTTGTAGTCAGCTTCGAGATGAAATGACTGATGAACTAAATTTTTCCAAGGAATCCTCTAACTTCTTTCTCCTTCTTTGGGGGAGGCATCTCTAGAATCGCCTTGATCTTGGAAGGATCCATCTCTATCCCTCTTTGGGTGATGATGAATTCTACCATCTTGCCTACTGTAACTCCAAAAGCACACTTTTATAGGTTTAACCTCATTTGGTACTTTCAAATTCTCTCAAAGAATTTCTCTAAGGCTGGGGTATGTCCTTCACAGTTTTTGGATTTAACGATCATATCATCGACATATACTTTCACTTCTTTGTGTATCATATCATGGGGTAATGCCATTGCAGCACGTTGATACGTGGCTCCTACATTTTTCAAACTAAAAGGCATAACCCTATAAAAATACGTCCCCCACAGCGTGGTGAACGTAGTCTTTTCTCTGTCTTTGGGTGTTATGAGAATCTGATTGTATCCCAAGAATCTATCCATGAACGATAGCAGTGCATGTCTAGCAGTATTGTCTACGAGGACGTTTATATGTGGCAGAGAGAAGTCGTCATTGGGACTTACCTTGTTAAGATCTTGGAAGTCAATGCAAACTCGTACCCGACCGTCCTTCTTCGGCACATGGACAATAGTAGCAACCCATTGGGGGTACTCTGTCACCTAAAGAAAGCTAACGTTCACTTGTTTGGTAACTTCCTCCTTGATTTTGAGGGACAAATCAGGTCTCACATGTCTCAGCTTTTGTTTTATAGGTTTGGCATCGGGGTAGAGGGGTATTTTGTGCTGGACGATATTTGGGTCAATTTTGGGCATGTCTGCGTATGACCACACAAAGACATCTTTAAATTCTTTTAATAATTCGATTAATGGCTCATGTTCTTCACTTGATAAAGTGGAATCGATTTGGACTATTTTTGGATCCTTCTCAGTACCCAGATTTATTGAAAAAGTTTCTTCAATCAAACGTTTGGCGTGCATTTCTTCTTTTTTTTAATTAAAAGTTTTAGCTATGGGGGAACAATCCCATCAAAATCATCAGAGTCAGCAATCAAACATTCATAAAAAAGTATAGTAGGGTAACCAAAAGAGTTCTCCATATTATTATTATTGTCATCGAAGGTTACATATTTTGACATGTATTTAGTTGTAAAAGGAGACCGAGACATCCCAACAGGTGGATGCCCGACAGACTCACCACTGGACTCTGAATCTGTAGACATTGACGAGTCTGACTCGGACTCTGACTCACTATTTATATTTTCCAAAATATTATATTCGTAGGTCCAATTTCTTGTTACAATGCTACCCTCGCTTATTATTAAACTGGAGCAGTCGACTGGTTCGTCGCTGCCCAGCATGGCGATTTCTTTCGTAGATTCTTCCGTATGTATAGGAGTTTCTCTCTCAAAGAGTGACCCCAGCGTGAATTCCTCCAGGTCTTTCTCCCAGTCTTTTCCGTGTGACTTTTCTGTTACGCCTTGGGCTTCTACCCGTCCTCCTTGGGCTCGCTATCAGTCAGCTGATGTTCAAAGAATATCTCCATCCCAGGTGTTTTCTTCCTAGACCCCTCATCGATCCATGGTTCTGGAAATCCACAGAACGGAAAAGTCTCGCCTTCTTTCATGTACTGCCTATTCAGAGGCCCATAGGCTACGAGCGGAGCCAGGTATTCTCTGTTGGTTCTCTTGGCCCATGCCCTCCTCTGTGCTTCCACTCTCTCCTTAGCAAGATCCTGTGTTGTGGGCTTGTATCCCAGACTAAAGGTATATTGATTGCCCTGAACACAGATCAGTTCAGTACTACCTTGTTGACTTTTTCCAAGCCCTAGGCCTAGAAAGTATGATATTTTGCCCATCATCATTATCGCCTGAGGTTTTACATATAGCTGTTCTGTATTCATCAAAGTTTGGATAGCCACTATTTCGTCAAATTCAAAACTGCACAGGGTGATATCTTCCTCCCCGTGCAGTATTTCCAGCAAAGGGGTGCCGTCAGTGGTAGTTGCCTAGATGTTTGATTCACCGAATATAGTCAAAACAGTTCCATCCCTTATCATTTTGACCTTCTAATGTAGGGCGGACAGAATTGTTTGTACATTAGGGTCATGTAACCATGGTCAGCCTAACAACAAGTTGAAGGAGGCCGGTACATCCAGAACGTGACATTCGATCTCACTGTCGGTGGGTTCTATCGTAACAGAAAACTTGGCTACCCCCAACACATTTCTATGGATATTGTCATATGCCCGTACCCCTTAGGTAGTTTGAGTGAAATCATGTTCTTTTAATCTGAGGCAGTGCGCTATTCTAAGTGGGCAGACATTCAATGCTAACCCGTTATCAATCAAAACCATAGGTACACATTTTTCTAGACACTTCGCTGTTATGTGGAGGGGCTTATTATGCAGATGTCCTTCAGCAGACAGATCTTTCTTAGAAAAAGCAATGACATTCTTCAATTTGGTAGGAGCAACCATTCCCACTAGCTGTTCAGGAGTGGTATCGATGGAGATGTTGACTTGCCTATGTTTATGGGATGCCATCAGTAGCCCCCAAATACTTAGGTTAGCCTGGATCTTTTTGAGTTGTTTCAGTATAGCATCATCTTCCTCTTTGGATTCTGTTATGGGATGGTTAGCTTCCCCTCTCTCTAGGTTGGCAGGTTTGAAGTGTCTTCTACTCCTGGTCAAATGCTTGACCTCTTCCTCGGGGGCCCATAGACTATTCCAGTGATCGGTAGCAGGGTTTATTTTGGACAAGTCTAGTCCTTCTTGTCCCCATAGATTATCTCCTACTGCTTTTTCTGTCTCTGTGTTGGTTATCGGGTTATCTGTGCCGGTTTCTGACTTTTCCTCTAGGGGCAGGCTTTGTTCATTTTCTGCCTCTTAGCGGTTTATCTCTTCTACCGCCCACAATTCCTCATCTTTCCAGCGGTCATCGATCCCTAAGTAGTCCCAAATATCATCATCAAGAATGAAAAGGTCTAGAATGCTTTTTCCTTTTTTAGATGGGATATCTGGGTCAGCCTTTTATTTGCCTTTACTCCTAATCTTGTTCTCGACAATGCTGATATTAGCGGGCCCGACTCTGGTCACATTATCGACTTCTTTGCTGGCTCTTTCTTCCTCTTTTGTATTTCTCGCCGTATCTGAACTTTGGTTTTTCTCAGTCCTAGTTTGAGTTTTACAGTCAAACTCATTCCCAGGTTCTGATCCCGAGTTCTTTCTGGTTCACGCTGCTATTATCGCCTTTGTCCCTGTCCCTTATTCTATCTCTATTTCTGATTCTGGTTCTGCCTCTGTCCTGCATCCTATTCCTGATCCTTTACTTCCCGAGTTCCCCTATGATTCCTCTTTTGATTTTCTTATATCTGTTTCTTCTACATCATTATTTGGTAGGGCACCAGAAGTAGAGAGGTTATCATCATCGGGGTTGTTCCGTTCCTCGCTTCCATCAAATTTTCGTCGGTGCATTCCTCCCTTGATTCCCACAATGACATCTAACCATCAATGCCAGTGTCTATGTTGGGTCATAGAAGGCAAACTCCACATGTACCTCATTGTTTGCTACCATATTATCCCATTCCTCAATCATTTCTTTCGCGTGCTCCAGCTCTTCTAAGTCATTCTCCTCCACATACAGAGTTTTTTCTGCATTTAAAGAGCACATAAAATTTCCTTCTGGGAGAGGTGGACTTGGTCTGACGGCCCCTTTCGGGCAGATATAGATGCTAGGGTCATAGCAGGGTGAAACTGTATGGATATAGTTTATGTTCCGAGGGGGTGGGTTTATGTGATTCGGCAGTGGATTGGTAGTAACATTGGGCTTAGCCACCGTTGGGGGTGGGATAACCTTGCTATTAATCAAATCTTAGATCCTGTGCCGAATTTTCATACAATACTAGATGGCGTACCCAGGCATTTGATGGTATTCACAGTATGTTCCAGGGTTGAAATTGGCTGGAGGTGGATTTAGAATAGGTGTTGGTGCGAGGGTGCTTAAGTGCCCTTTCTCCACCAACCTCGGGAATAGCACGGAGAGCGGAACACTTAGTTCGTTGAATACTCTCCAGACAAGTGGGAATGCGAATGGTGGTCTGGACGACCTTGGATGAGGGACGAACGGATGAGGGTTATATGACTGGGGATTATATGGCTGAGGGTTAAGAAGGTTTACTTCTGTTTCCCTTGGCATGTTGTTGTTAGGCGGATTCGGGTTAGCGTGGTTGGTCGGGTAGCTGTTCTGACCTTGATAGTTTTGTCCTTGAAAAGGCTGACCCTGATAGGACTTTCGAGTTCTTTGCTGACTTGTACCTGCCTCGATCTTGACTTCTGTCATGAATTTTGTTCTCTCAATTTCTCCCGACTGGAGGGCATCCTCAATTTGGATAGATGCATTAAATAATTGCTTAAAAGTCATGAGCGGCTGAGTAATAAGGTATTTTCTGAACTGGGCTGCAAGTTCTTTACCACCGTCTGGACCTGTTCTTTCTCCGTAGGCTGGTTGGTCATCTTAGTTGCTTTACCCCTCCAGCGGGTTAGGAAGTCAACAAAAACTTCTCAGAGGTTCTATTTGATGGTCTCCAGCTCCCTTATGGTTACGTCCAGCTGGACGTTGCAGTTGTACTGCCCGAAAAATGTAGGAGCAATATCTTTCCAAGTTTTGGTGGCTTCCAAGGTTAGAAACCAACGTTAAGCAGCTCCTGAAAGAGACCTGTAAAAGAGTTGCATTTTGAGTTAGTCATCGATGCCTATGGGAGATAGGGTACCGACATACATCTATAGGTGAATCCTAGGATCTCCAGTACCATCAAATTTTTCCATGTCTGGCATCTTGAATGCATCGGGCAGCTTGGCAGCGAGAAACAGACAGATTCCTTCAACTTCGAGCATGTATTCATCAACTCCTCTGGCTTTCCTCAATACCTTCTCCAACCTTTTAATCTTATCCGATAGTAAGGCTTCCCGAGCCAAGGCCGGGTCTATCACAGCAGTAGTAGTAGAAGCAGTAGCAGCGACAACTGGTTGAGCAACATTAGCAGCTGGCATGATATCATTGAAGATAATAGTAGTGGGTCTATATCCTAAGAAATCTGTGCTGTACTGTCCATCCTCCTAGAGCTGGTTGGTGACTACTTCATCCCATGGATTTCTCGGAACCTGATTCAGTTGTAGGGCCCTGATATCTTCTTGCCATTGGGCCTGGGCCTGGGTTTGTTCCTGGAGCATGAGGGTCATGCCTTCTAAAGCTTGATGCATCTCCGACAGAGTTCAGTTTAATGCAGTATTTGTATCACCATCTCCTGCCATCATGTTTTTTGAATTGGGGTATGATCTTTTGAGTCTTCCATTTGGTAACCGAATCCAGGTGGGCGTGATATCAGAGCTTGAAGAAGCAATGATAAACCCCAATAGAGGAAGAGATGGGAAACAAATCAGATCGTAATACATTACAGCTTGTGACGGTCCTAAAAAAAATTAGACAGAAAAAATGTTAAATGCGAGAAATAAGACCAGGCGAGGAAGTGTGTAATAAACCCAAAAAAAGCAAAAAAGATTTTTGGAGATGACACCTAGCTTAAAATGAAAAAGAATCGTAGAGCCTCGGCTTGACAACTTGACGATAAAGGAACTCGAGATTTCTTCAGAAATCCCAAGCGAGAAACAAAGGGTGCGGGTGATAGAGATGCTGGATCTCTAGACCTAAGAAGCGGTTGTGGGAAAAACCCATCTTAGAAGAGCGTCAAAACTGCCTCAACACCTCGGGGTTTGCAAAGATCCCGAATATGGTATGAAGAAGGTGCGGTCAAGGCCCAACTTTTTGTCGAGACTCTGAATCTCAAACAGTAGATGAAAAGAAGATTTGCCAGCCGGAGCTCGGCTTTTCGTCTAAGAGCAGAGTCTCAAACGGTAGATGAAAATAAAATTTGCGAGTCGGAGCTCGGCTTTCTGTCTAAGACCGAAGACTCAAATGGTAGACAAAAATAAGATTTGCGAGCTGGAGCTCGGCTTTTCGTTTAAGATCGGAGTCTCAAACGATAAACGAAAATAAGATTTGAGAGTCGTAGCTCGACTTTTCGTCTAAGACTGGAGTCTCAAACGACAGACAAAAATAAGATTTGTGAGCCAGAGCTCATCTTTTCGTCTGAGACCAGAATCTCAAACAACAGACAAAAATAAGATTTGCGAGCTAGAGCTCGGCTTTTCGTCGAGACCGAAGTGTCAAACGACAGACGAAAATTAGGTTTGCGAGCTGGAGTTTGGCTTTTCGTCAAGACCGAAGTCTCAAACAGCAGACGAAAATGAGATTTATGAGCCGGAGCTTGGCTTTTCATCGAGACCGCAGTCTCAAATGGCAGTCAAAAATAAGGTTTGCGAGCTGGAGCTCAGCTTTCCGCCGGGACTCTAAATCTCAAACGGCTGACGAAAAGATCTGAGTGTGCCGGACGATACTGACTTGCCCTCTTAGTCGAGTCTCGGAAGGCTGAGTCTCTACGGGTGAAAAAATAGAAAAATACAGGCATGAGACGATACCGGCCTATCCGTCGAGACATATCTCTATGGCTAAAGAAAAAAACCGAGGGAATGAGACGATATCGACTTGCCCTCTCCGTCGAGTTTCAGAAGGCTGAGTCTCTACGGGCGAAGAAAAAAGGAAAAATACGGGCACAGGACGATACCAACCTATCTATCGAGACGTATCTCTACGGCCAAAGAAAAAAAACTGAGGGTGCGGGACAATACCGACTTACCCTCTCCATCGAGTCTCAGAAGGCTGAGTCTCTATGGGCGAAGAAAAAAGGAAAAATATGAGCACAAGACGATACCAGCCTATCCATCGAGACGTATCTCTACGGCCAAAGAAAAAAAAAGGCATACGAGAGGAGCCCGACCTTCCGTTTGAGACCCTGAATCTCAAACGGCAGACGAAAAGAATCCAGGGCGTGGGACGATACTAACTTGCCCTCTCCGTCAAGTCTCAGAAGACTGAATCTCTACGGGCGAAGAAAAAAAGAAAAATACGGGCACGGGATGATACCGTCCTATCCGTCGAGACTCTGAATCTCTACGACCAACAAAAAAAGGTTTGCGAGAGGAGCCTGGCTTTTCGTTGACACTTATCTCTCTCCATCTATGGAAACAAAAGAAAGGAAGCCCTGACTTTCCGTTAAAACTCTGAATCGCTATGGTTAGACATAAAAGAGGAGATTTCAAAAGAGTAACCAAAGAAAAAAACTTTTCGCCAAGCGGCTAGAAGGGTGCGTGCTTTGCAGCTCGACTTTCCGTCGAGACATAACGTTCTACGGCTATGAAAACAAAAAAAGGGTGCGGGACCATACCGGTTTATCCGTCAAAACTCTGAATCTCAACGGTGAGAAAGAAAAGGGGAGGGAAGACGAAGCGCAACCTTTCCGGAGCTGAGCTCGTATGACAAGGGAGGTCGTGTTGTGGGACGATGCCGACTTAGCCGACCAGACGGAGCTCGAACGACGAAGGATGCGGGACAAAGTTGACTTATACCTTGACCAACTAACTCGATAAAAAGGGAGATGCAGTGACAAAGACCGACTTACACAGTAAGTTTTTTTCCCTACGGAGACAAAAAATGGAGGACTATCATCGGGAAACATCGAGCCGTGGCTTAATGGCAAAGGAACTCAAAACTCAAGGAATTCCGAGGGAACTGAACACAAAGGGGAAAGACACAGGACCTAACCAAAAATTGAACTAGGTCCCATCCCAATGACTACAAGACTCGGGATGACCAACGGAGGGTCCCAGAAAGAAAGAGGTATGTGTCGGTGAAAACCGTGCTCTTATGAAAGAGAAACGGTTGGACTAACAGCCCAACGTCTGCAAAGGTTTGTGACAACCCCGAAGGGGTCCCAAAATAAAAAGAACAAGGTACGAGCTGATGAGGCCCGGTCCTAGAAGCAAAAGAGAGAAGTTGAGTTCGAAGCCTAATGACTCAAGGGTTCGAGACATTATCGGGAGGTCTCAGAAGGAGAAGTAGGTACGGGTTGGTGAAATCTGACTCAAAGAAATGACGAAGGGATTAGGAAACGTCCTAACGGCGTCAAACACGGGACAACCCATGGAGGGTCCCAAGAAAGAGAAAATGAAACTCGAGTGATGAAACTTGGCTCAACAAAAAACAACGGAGGTTAGGCAACAGCCTAGCGGCATAAAACACGGGACAACCCATGGAGAGTCCCGAGAAAGAGAAAGTGAGATTCTGGTGATGAAACCCGGATCAACAAAAAAGATGGAGGTTAGGCAACGACCTAACGGCGTTAAACAATGGAAAATCGAAGGAGGGTCCCGGGAAAGAGAAAGTGAGATTCGGGTGATGAAACTTGACTCAAAGAAAAAAAGACAGAGGTTAGCAATGGCCTAACGACGTCAAACACGGGAAAACCCAAGGAGGGTCTTGAGGAAGAGAAGCGAGACTCGGGTAATGAAACCTAGCTCAACGAAAATGACAGAGGTGAGGCAACGGCCTAACGGCGTCAAACACGGAAAAACCCATGGAGGGTCCTGAGAAAGAGAAAATGAGACTCGGGTGATGAAACTCGACTCAATAAAAAAAAGACAGAGGTTAGGCAATGGCCTAACGGTGTCAAACATGGGAAAACCCAAGGAGGGTCCCGGGGAAGAGAAAGGGAGACTCGGGTGATGAAACCCATCTCAACGGAAACGATGGATGTTAGGCAATAGCTTAACGGCGTCAAACATGGGAAAAACCACAGAGGGTCTCGAGAAAGAGAAAACGAGACTCGGGTGATGAAACCCTGCTCAACAAAAATGCCGGAGGTTAGGTAGCGGCTTAACGACGTCAAACACAGAAAAACCCAAGGAGGGTCCCAAGAAAGAGAAAATGAGACTCGGGGTGATGAAACCCGACTTAAAAGAAAAAAAAGAGATACTCTAATCAAACAAAAGCAAACATAAAAGAAAATCACATAACCTATAAGGGTATTTATCATAATGGAAAAGTTCTAAGCTGACTAAATACATATGAAAAGGCTTGATAGTCCAGTAACTGGGTACCTTTTGAATAGGAATCAAGAATATACCTCCCCGACCAAGTAGTACCTGGCCAGGTCAAACAATATACAATGACCCTTTTTGCATGTATCCAAAGGGGCATGCGGCTAGAAGGCTTGCCTACTTCCCCCACATAGCTTCAAGACAGTAAACCACCAAAGTGAAGGGTAGCTAAGCATTTGTCTTATTTTATTTTCTCATTTCTTCTTTTGTTTTGGAAAAGTACCCAATGAAAAAGGAAAGAAAGGAGATGGAAAACCATGCGTGCAATGCTAATACTAATGATAAATTTAAGATAAGAATAGTTGGAATGTTTTTCAAGTTTAGCTCACTTGTAAAAAAGAATCCCCAGCAGAGTCGCCACTGTGAGGAACCCGCCCTCTTTTTTCTTCTCCCTTTTCTCCTCCGTTCCTCACATAAATGACATGTGCGTACGGAACGAACCACAAAAAGAAAAGAAAGTGTTGCTTTTCCCCCAAATGCGTCCATGTTAAAGGCCGCACGATTTGGAGTCGCCACTTGGTTTTTGGATAAACCAAGAAACCAAAACTGTCAAGGGAACTAGTCCGTCCTTACAAGAGAAAATAGTTCGGGAGCTAGGGTACAAAAGGGGAAGGTGTTTGGTACCCTTCACGCCCGATCCGAAGACCGGCCTCTACTTAACCGTTTCGTTTTTTTCTTATCTTAAATTTATCAAAAGCGACACATACAGAAAGGCGGGTTGAAGAGAGAACATTAAAAAAGCAAACAAGGAAATAAAAAAATATAACCTAAAACTAAGGCTTTTTATGCATACTTACACTTAAAGGCATGTCAAAAGTGAAAGACGGCAGCATATCAGTGCAGTTGATGCATATAAAACATACTGTTTAAAGCAACAAAATACAGAAAAGGCTACTAGAAGCCACTAGTTTTTAGCAGAGGTAGAGCACGCCACCTCCAACCTGGCGCGCGTCATATGTCTATGGCGTGCGCCACTTCTGGGCTCTCTAAAAGTGGCGCACATCACTAAGGCAGAGTGAGCTCGACACCAGGATGTCCAAAGGGGCTACTGTTTTTAAGAAAAATAGTGTGCTCGTGTGTAGGTATTTTTAATACGAAGTGGAGAAAGAAAAGATAGTAATTCACGTAGGATTTTCAATAAATAATCTAAATTCTATATTTCATGCATTTCTACAACTAAGAGTGTGAAGAAAAAAGAAAAAGAATATGCTTTCTATTTAATTGAAAAAATTTGCTTAAACAAAAACATAAAAAAAAACCCGGGGAGAACGAGACCAACGTCCTCTTTCTCCCCTTTTACCAAGTGAAAAGAAGTTTAACAGAAAAGTTGATGAACAAAATAAAAATAAAAGATGAAAGGGAAAGAACTTACTGTATATCCCAGAAGCAAAGTAAAGTTTCATGCAATTTTCGTAACATTTTCTCACGTACGACACGTCCTCAGGAGGCCTTCCTTGTGATCTTAGAGTCCACCGATTCCTTCAAATGAAAAAGTTTCTAACTTGGATAGTCTTCGTGAAGTTTTGGGATTATCTTATGCTTAGGTTGTTAATTGGGCAAGGATTCAGGTTGTATATAGGTCAGGAGTTGATTCTGCAGAGATTTGATACTCAGATGTCTCTTCTTTTTGGCTTGGGGGAGGGTCTTATTAATAGAATTTCAGGAGAGGAGCTGACTTAGTATCGAAGGCTCCTCTCAAGGTGGCGTCCGTCATGTGAAAGGGGGTTTGCACTACTTTGAGGTGGCGTGCGACATGTTAGGGTGGAGGGAAGTGGCTTGGCGCCATGTTGGCTGGAGGGAAGTGGCTTAGCGCCATGTTAGCTAGAGGGAAGTGGCATGTCGCCATGGTGGGGAGGAGGGAAGGGGCGTGGCGCCACTTCATGGAGGAAGGAAGTGGCTTGGCGCCATGTCAATGAGGAGGGAAGTGACTTGGCTCCATATCATGGAGGAGGGAAGTGGCTTGAGATTTGTTTTTGGTTTTTAGGTGTTTTTAGGGTGTTTTGGGGTGTTTTGGGATACAATGGAGTACTCGTTGGACTCTTGGACTCGTACGAAAGCTCCTTTGACGTGGCTGGTGTTTGCATTCATCATCGGAAAAATTGCGAAACCAACTCAAGCCAGCCTATGTTTGGTTTAGTCAAAATTGGGGTGTTTACAGCATGCGCCACCTCTATAAAAACTAGTGGCTTCTAGTAGCTTTTTGTATCTTTTTTATGTTTAACAGCATGTTTTTCTATGTGAAAACTGCACTGATATGTTGCCATCTCCCCATTTGATATGCCATTAAGTGTAAGTATGCATAGAAAGCGTTAGTTTTAGGTTGAGTTTTGTTTTCTTACTTGGCTTTACATGATCTCTCTTCAACCCATATTCTGTATATGTTGCTTTTGATAAATTTAAGATAAGAACAAGAAAATGGTTCTGTGTCTGGGTTGCCTCGCACTCAGAAAGGTCACGACTCCGTGTGGGTTATTGTGGACCGATTGACCAAAATTAACTCATTTTTTACCTGTTAAAGTCTATTTTACACTCGACAAGTTAAATTAACTATAAGTGAATGAGATTTTTCGACTTCACAGAGCACTAGTGTCAATAGTATCTCATAGAGACACGATGTTTACTTCTAAGTTTTGGTCGAGTCTACATAATGCAATGATAACGTCTCTAAAGTTTAACACAGCGTACCATCCACAAATGGATGGGAAATCGGAGAGGACTATTCAAACCTTGTAATATATGTTACGAGTTTATATATTAGACTTTCAAGGGAGCTGGGACATGCACTTACCGCTTATAGAGTTTGCATATAACAATAGCTATCAGGCAACTGTGAGGAACCCTCTCAAAAAACTCACCACCCTCATCCATTTTTTTAAAAGAAAAACATGCTCTCGGGTTTTATGTTTTTTTTAAAGGAAAAAGGGGGATTTTATGTTCTGAAAAGTTAGCCCCCAAATGCGTCCGTATTAAAGGCCACACAATTGAAATCGCCACTTAGATTTTAATGAAAAACCAAGAAAACAAAACCTTGTAAGAATTAGTCTTTCATTATCAGAGATAAGGGTTCGGAAGCTAGGGTACAAAACGGGAAGGTGTTAGGCACCCCTCTCGCCCGAAACAAAGACCGGTCGAACAATCTCATCCCCTTATAGTTAATTTAACTTGTCGAGCGTAAAATAGACTTTAACAGGTAAAAAATGAGTTAATTTTAGTCAACCGGTCCACAATAACCCACACGGAGTCATGACCTTTCTGAGTGCGAGGCAATCCAGACACAGAGTCCATCATAATGTTCTCCCACTTCCATTCAGGTATGGGTAGTGGTTGCAGTAGTCTTGCCGGTTTCTGATGCTCTATCTTCACTTGTTGGAACAGTAAGCATCTTGCTACAAACTCGATAATTTCTTATTTCATCCCGTTCCACCAGTAGCGTTCCTTTAAATCTTGGTACATCTTTGTGCTTCCCAGATGCATTGCATACATGGGACTATAGGCCTCTTCGAGAATTACCTCTTCAGATCATCGTTATTAGAGACACATAGACGTCTCCTGTACATTAACACTTCATCTTCCATAACCATGAAGTCTCTATTTTCCTTTCTGATGACCTCGTCCTGCAGCTTTATTAATTGTGAATAAGCCTTTTGAGCCTCTCAAATTTTGTTTATCAATAGTGGTTGGAGCATAAGATTTGTCACTAAGATCATCCCCGTCTTCATCGATGGTTCCACTCTCGAGGATAACAGTTCTCGATACCAGTTTGGTCGTATGTCTCACATATATGCCATGCTTCCAGAAGACTTCCTGCTAAGCACATCAGCAATGTTAGCCTAAAAGGCATTTTTCAATCTTACAGGGGAAGATTGTAGCCTTCGGCCTTCTCAATCATGCCCATGTTTTTGGTTTTGATTATAACAACATTGATTTGTTGTTGCTAATGCTTTGTTTGTGGTTGAGCTTATTTCAGAAC
>JAUTBS010450005.1:0-15216 GCA_032361285.1 Aequorea victoria | reverse complement strand
TGTTGCATCATTAAGCTTGTAGCTTTAATGGTGCGTTGAATGATCCAATCGAAAGTAACTAAAACTACTTTTAAAATGTATATTTACAGGGCTAGGGTGGATTTGTGTTACCCAGGACTTCTCTTTATTAGTTTTAATCACATTTAAATTCGTGTTTTAGTTTAATCAAAACAATTTAACTTCGTTTCTCCCATTGTAGAGTTAACTATAGAATTAATTAGCAAACCTTATAGCTTAGCCTTTTTGTCCCTGTGGATCGAAACCCGATCTTACACACTATTCTACGGAGTAGCTTATATTACTCGGTTCTTTTATAAATTTATTTTTGACCGCACACACGACAAGCGATCAGATGCTCTTGTGGAAAGATGGTGGGATACAACCAATACTTTCCAACTTCCCTTTGGTGATATGACTCTGACCCCACTAGACTTTAGCATGATTAACGGTCTGCGTGTTAGTGGTAGTCCTTTGCCTTTTAACCCAGATCTTTATCAATACCACGGGGTGTGGGAGCACTTTTTTGGGATCGAGTCTCCTTTCCCAAGGGTAGGATCCATTCTTTACTCATTTTTCTATAATCACTTTCACGATCTTTCTTGTGATAGCGCTAACGACGTCGCTTATCATATGAGGGTATTCTTGATGTTCATGCTGGGGGCAACCCTGTTCACCAATTTAGTCAGTTCTGTGTATTTGTATTTCTTGTCACCTTTGCTGAATATTGATCAGATCTATGACTTTGACTAGGGTGGCGCTGGTCTAGCTACAATTTATGGCTATATGGGGGCCATTTCCTGGGGATCCATCTGGCGTACTAGAGGTTTTTTGGCAGGCTAGGGTGGTATCTCATTTTCCCTTTATTTTGGCATTTTCTTGTCTCATTGCTTCATTTTGAATTCTGACGCATGTGTTGTGTAGGTGTGGTGCTATGTTGAGTGCTTGTATGATCGTAAATTGGTGAGTGAATTTGTTGTCCGATTATTTTTTATTAGTTCTTGATTTAATTTTTTTTCAAGATGCACAGGTAACTTGAAATGCTTCGGGAGCATCAACAGTACGCTGTCATGGCACCGGATTCTACTTATCCCCGTACATGCCAACATGATAAATGACATCTTTATCCCTTTTATGGAATCCTTGGCGACCGCCTAGAAGGATCGGGTATTACTGGATGCACTTGTGGAGAAATGGTGGGATATGACCAATACTTTCCATCTTTCCTTTGGTGAGATGACTCTGACCCCACTGGACTTTAGCATGATTAATGGACTGTGTGTTGGTGGTAGTCCTTTGCCTCTTGACCCAGATCTTTATCAGTATCATGGGGCGTGGGAGCACTTTTTTGCAATCGAGTCTCCTTTCCCAGGGGTAGAATCCATTCCTTACTCTTTTTTCTGTAATCACTTTCATGATCTTGCCTGTGATAGCGCTAATGTCGTCGCTTATCATACGAGGGTATTCCTAACGTTCATGCTGGGGAGACCCTATTTGCCAATTTAGTCAATTCTGTGTATTTATATTTCTTGTCGACTTTGTTGAATATTGGTCAAATCCATGAGTTTGACTGGACTGTGTGTTTGAGGTGGGTTAAGAGCACTATGGGGGATAGACTGATTGCTCACAACTTGCTAAGGATTTATGGCATGCTGAGTTCTCTGACTTTGGCTTAGGTAATTGATCACTTATAGTTTATCCTTCGTTAACTTGTGAAATGATTTTACCAATTTCCCTTATATGTTGTGTGTCAGGTAAATTGGACCCCTTGGGATCTGAATGATTTATTGGGTGCGGCCGTCACTTCTCGGGAGGCTGCTATGAGGAGGATCCTGCTAGAGGGCCCTTTTTGCAGGGAGTGGTACTTGGGTGAGAGGGTGTCTCATCAATCTCTCAGTACTATGATTTTTCGAATTCTGCTTCTTCCTCCTACCTTCATGGGGAATCCTTTTATCTTGGAGGGTGATGATTTGGATGAGGCCATATCGGGATACAAGGTAGATCATCTCCTGGGCAGTGGGTCTTATGGGTAGTTTGTGAGGAACCGTCTGATGCCTCCGTTCGATCATGGAGCTCCTGAGTCTCGGGCCGGTAGTGCCTCACCTCTTTCCGGGGTAGCTCCTCCGACTAGAGATCCACTTCGGGTCGCTCTTCCAGGCTTCCTGAGGTGTTGTGGTTGATCGATCTTCCGGATAAGTATGGGAACATGGCTGAAATGCATTATCCTTTGATTCCTGAGATCAATTTTGGGATGCCAGATTCTATGACCGAGGTATTTGTCTTAGTGTTCTTCTTATTATCGCATTTTCCTCTTTTGATCCTAATTTCTCTGTATGTTCCGCGGTCTTTTGTGGATTCGGTTCTTCATTCCTTTCACTTGCTACGCAGTTTCTTCCACAAGAATGAATTTTCTCGGAATGCCTCTTTCCAGAGCTCCATAGATGCAGTGAGTATTTGTAGATTCTTTCGATCTTTCCTGCTCATTCCTGCCTTGGTTTTGATCTTGACTTGTTATTTTTTTGATTAGGTCCCTATGAGACATTCCACTAGTGTGAGGGTTACCGCTCTCGTGGTTCAACTACAGGCTTCCAGTAGCCGGCGTTCCTTTGACATTCTCCATCCTGTGCGTGAGCCGAGCTTGGAACCGACCATCTCAAATGACTTGGATGATGATTTCATTCCCAAGGTGCAACCCAATATGGCCTCCTCGAGCCGTCGAGCAAGACCTAAAAGGATCCGCAAGTAATCGACTTCCCTTTTAGATCTTTCCTATTTGATTTGGGTTTGTAATAATGATCAACTAAGATTTTTCTTTTTGACAATTTTGGATAAATTTTTTGATGGATGTATGTTTTTTTTTGTACTATTTGTGTTTGGATGGAAAACGTAGGACGAATGATGACTGTTTGGATTTTAGATTTGGTGAATGTTCTTGAATTTTGTGTTTGCATTTAATTGGATGAATGACGTTAAATGTGAAATGAATGTTTGTGTTGGAAATTGATTTTGATGAATGGGTTAGGATTTGAGATGAACTTGGACTTATGGTGTTTAAGTTTGGTTTAATCGTTTGAGTTTGAGTTGGATTGTGTTTTTGTGTTTTAAGTTTGACGTTTTTGAGTTTGAGTTGGATTGTGTTGGAGGAGTTTGACTTCAATTGAGTTGTTTGTTTTTCCCTTTTTTTTAGGAAGGCCGGTCCGGTACCCTAGGGAGGCTGGTCTAGCTCACAGTGGAGCTTCTGGTGGGGTTTTATGCTGATTCGATCTTAATGGTGCTAGGCTACGAAATTTTAGAAATTTAACTCTGGATTGAACTCTTTTTCGGGCGCAACACTAAAATTATCATATATATATAGTGGTACAATTTTTTTTTACTTTCAAAGCCTCCCTATTCTTTATTTTTCTTTTTGTTGTCTCTAATTTTGCAAAGTCATGGACGTCTCTTTTTCTCGCGACTTGGCTCGATGGATGGATGATCTTGTTGGGGTCGAGAGAGTGAATTCTCAACATTTTAGTTTGAATGCTTTGTTCACATTATGGGCTGTTCAACTTCAAAATGATTTTCTTTTGGCAGTAGTGAAGTTATGGGATCCGGTGGTTTGAGTTTTTTGTTTTGGTGGTCAAGAGTTATGCCCTACGATTGAGGAATTCCAAGCCATCCTCGGTATGCATCTTCATGACTTTTTTATCTTGCTTGATCTCCATCTCAACTATGTAGCAACTCTGATTGATCTTTGTGGCTTCAAAGCTCAAGAATCTAAGAGTTTTTATTCTGGCAATGCTTTATTCATCCGGAAGCTGCTTGATTGTTTTAGCCCATCTAGTGACTTGGGAAATCTTTCATTTTAGAAGTGTGGGAGGCATGCATTGTGTGTTTTTTTATAGAAGTTTCTGTTTATCTCTTCAAACACAAAGCCTAATGTTCGAATTGTGGATGTGGTAGAGCAAATGGCCCTATTGGGGAATCCTATGCAACTGGTTTTGGCTGAGACGTTGATGGCTTTGGACGAGGTTCAATCTTGTTTAGTCATTACCTTTCAAGGGAGCCCAATCATTTTATAGGTACGCTTGTGTTTTTTTCTTTTTTTAAAAACATTTTTTTTATGTGTTTTGTAGAATTCTTGATGAGATGATGTGTCTTTTACAGATGTGGCTGATGGATCATGTCAAGTTGTTAAGCATTCCGGAATTTCCTAGATACAAACCATCTTACTACCTGCAGAGATTATATAGGCATCGATGTTCCTCAATGTATGATTGGCAGGATTGGTTGAATGTTCGTACTTGTGGCGAGATCCGTTGGAGGATTCCTTGGTGGGATGTTCCTTCTATGTGTTCTTGCCTTTTAGGGAAGTGGTCTGTTTACTTGGTTGACCTCCGTAAGTCTACTGTGCACTTCTTTTCTCGCATCTAGCATCAGTTTGGTGTGGCTCAAAATGAGCGGATGGGCATCAAAAAAATTGCTTCTCATGTTGAATGTTGACGCTAAATTCTTGGTGGATTATCGTAGGTTCTGGGCGAGGAGGAGCCGCGTGGGTCCTGTAGCATATTCGTGAATCGTATTATCTCCAGAATACGAGCAGTGGCTACTGAAAGATATTCAACGCCGACAAACAGGGACAAAAGAAGGCAGCAAGAAACGAAAGTGAACTTGAATATTTCTTACTTCTTTGTGCCCTTCGGAGAATGCTTGTTTTCTCTTTTTCTTCTTTTTTTTCTTCTCTTATTTTCTTGTCTTTTTTTGTAAAGGGAGTCGTGCCTTATTATTATGTTAGATGTTTTAATAAAAAATTAAAGAATAAAAGAAAGTCACTTCTTTTGGTCCTCTTTGATTATTGTGTATCCGCATTACTTTGCAATCAATTACGCAGTTTTATCATCAGATATACAGATATGATGCATTTTACTATGTCGACACGTTTGGAAAAGTCCAAGGACGTTTTCAGCCATCAAACTCACATGCCCTTATGTTCTGTAAATATGATCAAAAGTGCCCCTAACATGGATGGGGATATACAACCTTTTCATTTAAATGCCCCTAGTGTCGAGGCGAGAATTCAATGTTTTCAATCAATGCCCCTAGTGTTGAGGGTGTTTTGACTTTTATATTGTCAACTAATTAGAGAGTGGCCGAGCCTCTTTAAGTCAGGGCTTCCTATGTATCCTCGGTGAGGGAATCAAGCCATAATGTAGTTCAGGCTAAGGTTTGCTTGGGTATTTCTTTCTCTCATTTTGTCTCTCTAATTCTTGCCAAAGCCTCCCTTTCGAGTTTTCAACCTAGCGAGCTTTTATTTGTTAATTTTTTTGATTTTTTTGTTTTGTTCCCTAATTTTTGCATAGGCCGTCCTTTTAGATTTTTGACCTATCGAGCTCTCTCAAGGGTAAGATTTCTTCAGTCGATCCAGGTTGGTTAGCTTTGTGAACTTGTTTCCGTCAACATCCATAAGGCACGCTACTCCTCCTAACATGATGATCTTGATAATGTATGGCCCTGTCTAATTTAGTTTGGGTTTTTCTCTAGGGTCGAAGATGGGTGAGCTCATTTCTTTCAAAACCAAGTCTCGTTCTTTCAGATCTCGGGTCTTCACCTTCTTATTGAATGCTCAGGCAACTCGTCTTTGCTATCCTTGAGTGTGGTACATGGCTTGTAATCTCCTTTCGTCTACCGCGCATCTCTTTCGAAACCAAGTCTCCTTCTTTTAGATCTCAGGTCTTCACCTTCTTATTGAATGCTCGGGCAACTCGTCTTTGCTATCCTTGAGTGTGGTACATGGCTTGTAATTGCCTTTCGTCTACTAATGTTAGCTCCTCGTATCTTTCTCTCAGCTAGTCCGTAGTTGATACTTGGCATTTAGTGAGAATTCGAAGTGAGGGTATTTTGACCTCTATGGGTAGCACTGCCTCCATCCCGTAGATGAGTGAGTAAGGTGTGGCCCACGTAGATGTGCGAATAGAGGTCATGTACCCCCATAGGGTGAATGGTAGCTTTTCAAGCTAATCCTTATAAGTTTCCATCATCTTTTGCAAGATGTCATTGATATTCTTGTTTGTTGCTTCCCCGGCTCCATTAGTTTGAAGTCGGTATGGGGAAGACTTGTTTCGGGTGATCTTGTATTTTTCTAAGAGTTTGTCAACTTTCCCTCATAAATGGGATTCGTTATCATAAACCAGTTCATTGGGTACTTTGTAGCGGCAAATTATATTGTTCTTGATAAACTTGGCAACATAGGAGGCTTTCAAAACTGCAAAGGATGCGACTTTGACCCATTTGGTGAAATTTTCAATTGCTACCAGAATGTACTTGTGCCCATTAGAGGCTTTCAGTGTGATCTTTCCTATGACGTCAATTCTCCAGATGGAAAAAAGCCACGTAGTTGTGAGACTAAATAATTGGTTTGGAGGCACATTAATTAAGTTGGCATGAACTTTGTATTTGTAACACCGGCGGACGAAGTCCACGCAGTCTGTTTCCATAGTCGTCCAAAAGTATCTTCGGTGTATTATATTTTTGGCTAGCATGTGGTCGTTCATATGGGGTTCGCAGCTTCCTGAATGTACCTCTGTTATGATTCTTGCCCTTTTCTTCTCATAGACGCAAATTAGTTGGATTCCCTGGTACGCACTCTTGTATAATTTCCCTCCACAGATGACGAATTGAGAGGCTAGGCATATGATTTCCCTTTTATCTTTGGTGGTTGTATCCTCTGGGTATTTACCTTCTTCTATGAAGTTCCAGATGTCGATATAGCAGGGAAGATCTTCTGAGTTTTCTTTCGTCATACTGTTGATTTCATAGATTGACAAATCTTTCTATTGGATCATTAACAGTCTCGTGGTTACTTCTGGCGGTATCTGGATCATGGAGGCCAGAGTGGCTAAGGTGTCGGCAAACCTGTTCTGATCTTTTGGCACATGGACGAAAGAAATGTACTCAAATTTGGTGATAAGTGAGTCCAACCTTTCATGGTATAGTAAAAGTCTTTGTTCTTTAAATTTTCACTCCTTATTTGACTGTGCTATGACTAATGTCGAGTCTCCGATTACCTCGAGATTCAAGACTTTGAAGTCCAATGCAATTGTCATATCGGTGATGCATGATTCATATTCTGCTTCATCATTAGTCACCCCAAAATTAAGTTTGAAGGACATAAGGATGTGGGCTCGATTGAGGTCTATCAACAGGATCCTAGCACCAAACCCATTCTGATTCAAAACTCCATCAAAGTACATCTACCATGTTTCGTCTATGGCCTCCATCAGCTCCTTATCGAGGAACCTGAATTCGTCGCTTTCTTATCCTTTGCTGGAATTATCGGTCAGAAATCTTGCTACCGCTTTGCCCTTCATTGATTTTCTAGTCACAAAGATAATATCAAATTCGGCTAATAGTAATAACCAATGGGTCATCCTTCCTATCAGAGCCTATTTCTCGAACAAGTATTTTATCGGGTCTATTCGGGAGACTAGTTTTACTGACAAAGCTAGCAAATAATGACATAATCTCCTTGTGGTCCAAATAAATTCCCAACATGTTTTCTCTAATAGAGTGTTCTTTAGCTCGTTACTTGTCATCTCCTTGCTGAGATAGTAGACTACCTTTTCTATGCATTCGTCGTCCTTTTGCGCTAACATGCATCCCATTGCAATTTCTGCCACTAACATGTATAGAATGAATAGTTTTCCGTGTACTGTAGGTGCTAGCACTAGTGGACTTCACAGATATCTTTTGATTTCCTTAAACACTTCTTAACACTTGTCATCCCATACACTTGTCATCCCATTTGAACCTTATCTCCTTCCTGAGTAGCTTGAACATTGGTTCACAGGTTAGTTAGCTTGGTAATGAACTTGCTGATGTACTAGATCTTTTATAGGAAGTTCCGAACTTGTTTCTCTTTCTTTGGCGACTCAATCTCTAAGATGCAATTTATCTTAGTTGGGTCTACTTCGATGCCTCGTTGAGTTATCATGAATCCTAGTAGTTTACCCGCTATAACCCCAAACATGCATTTCTGTGTGTTGAGCTATATTTTGTACTTCTATATTCTCTCGAAGGATCTTTACAGGATTTTGACATGTTTCTCTTTATACTTGGATTTTACAATCATATCATCTACGTAGACCTCGACTTCTGTATGAATCATGTCATGTAACAGAGCGGTAGCTGCCCGTTGGTATCTTGCCCCTGCATTTTTCAAGCTAAATGGCATAACGTGATAGCAGAAAGTTCTCCATTAGGTGATGAATGTTGTCTTTTCTCTGTCTTCTAGTGCCATTAGTACCTGATTATAGCGTGAGAATCCATCCATGAATAATAGGAGAGTGTGACCGGCTGTATTATCTACTAGGGTGTCTATGTGAGGTAAGGGAAAGTCGTCTCTGAGACTGGCTTTATTGAGATCCCTAAAACTGACACAAATTATGATTCTACCATATTTCTTAGGTACTCGTACGACATTTTCCACCCATTAGGGGTACTCGGTTACCATTAAGAACCTTGCATCTAATTGTTTAGTGATTTTCTTTTTGATTTTCAAGAGCCAGTGAGGCCTTACTCTTCTCAGCTTTTTTTCTACAGGTTTTACATCGGGGTAGAGCGAGATGCGGTGTTGGACAATGTCTGGATCAATTCTAGGCATGTCTTCATAGGACCCTGCAAAAATATTTTTATATTTTTTGAGTAAAATAGTTAATTTTTCACAATCCTCTAAAGACAGCGTGGAACCAACTTGGACCTTTTGAGGTTTCTCTTCTGTACCCAAATTTATTGTTAAAGTTTCTTCTATAATAGGTCGGGCACAACCATATTCTTCTCTTATTAGCATGTCTTTTATTTCTTAAGGTAAATTGTTATCATGTTCATTTTCAGGATCCAAGCATTTCATGTCGGGCACATCAAAGTAAGCAAAATTCTTGTCCATTTTATTACCAATAAAAATATTCGAAACTACAGAATGGAAAGCAGTAAAGAGATTATTCTTGATAGAAAATCTAAAACTAGAATTGTCAAGAGTGGAAGAAATGGTCTTCTTCTCTTCGATCTTGACTTCGTCTCTGCCATCGGCTTCGTCTTTTTGGGGCTCGCTTCCTTTTTCAGCTTTCTTCTCGTCCTCGAACTCGCTCCTCTTCGACTTTGTTTCGAAGGCCTTATCGGGTATGTTGGGATGTTCAATTTTCCAATTGTTGAGTTTTTGGGTGGCGTTCATGATTAGTGTGGAGTAATTGAGGGTGGTGTTTTTGTTATTGATCATCATTACGGTAGCGATTGATTGATCTAAATTCCCTTGTTCTATCTCGTCGAAGTGGAAATTCATTAGCATGTTGTCCATCGCACTGACCCAATCTTCTTGCTCTTTGGTCTGAACGTTGATGATCCTCCCTTCTTTTGGTTCATCTTGCAGGCTGTGGTTGAAGAAAATCTTGAACCCTGGGCATTTGGTTTGGTGATCTGATTAACCCAAGGCTCCAGGAATCCACAAATCTCTTTTTGTCACGAAATTTCCATTCAGAGTTTTTGGGCCACTGACCGACTTTGTTGTTATCTTCCTTCCTTGTTTCTTAGCCCATGTCTATTTGATTGCTGCTCATTTTTGTTGGTAGATCTCTTTCATTGTAGGCTTATACCCTAGCCCAAATGTGTTTGGCTGAGTAGGTATCTCCGCTGGCCTGGGTACTCCTTAGTGCCTCTTTCCTAGTCCCATTCCAGGAAAGAACCCCATGTGGTTCATCATGGTGGCTACAAAGGTTTGCTTCCTGGGGTGCTTCGACAATCGTCTTTGGGTGGCCTACTGGAGCGATGAAGATGCTGGGGTCAAAGCTTTGGCTGTGGTGCAACAGATTGAGGTAGGGAGGAGGTTGATTATGGGTGACATTAGGATTTTGGTTGGCGGGTGGTGCAATGGTACCGTTGTCAATCAAGTCTTGTATTTTATGGCGTAGGCAAAAGCAAGTATTAGCCGGGTGTATCAGGCCTTGGTGGTAAGCGCAGTATTGTGATGCGTCGTACTTGGCTAGCAAAGGGTTAGGAGGAGGTTTTGGGTCTAGAGGTTTTAGATGTCCTCTCTTGAACAAATGATGTAATGTTTGTGTCAAAGTCATGCCTAAGATAGTAAAGATCCTATTTGGCTTTATTTGCGTGGACGGGGTTTCTTAAGGATGAATTTGAGGATAGTTTTGTGGGTTTAGGACGTTTACATCCCCTACCTTCCTGCTGACATTTTTGCTGCTGATGTTTCCCATTCTTCTGACTCTTGGTACGCTGTCTTTCTCCCCTTTATCAAAGATCCCCAATCTCATAACATCTTCTACTTGGCTTTCGATATCGAATAGTTGTTCAAAAGTGGCAATGGGCATTGCTACCAAGTGCCTCTAGTACTGTGATTGTAAATTCTTAACGACCATCTGGACTTAGTCTTTCTGTGTTAGCCTAGTGGTCATGGCAGCTGCATTAGCTCTCCATCTTTTTAGAAACTTGGCAAAGGTTTCCTTGGCATCTTGGCAAGTATTCTCGAGCTCTCGGGTGGTGACGTCGAGTTGTAAGTCATAGGAATGTTGTGCCACGAAGGCGTTTGCAATGTCTTTTCATGTTTGGGTTTTAGCTACGTCTGTGGTGAGAAACTACCTAAAGGCTACCCCAATTAGAGTACGTTAGAACAACTGGGCCAGTAAATCATTTTTGATACCTATGGGCCTGAGTTCTCCCACATACATCCGGAGGTGAGTTTTGGGGTCTCTAGTACCATCAAACCTATCCATTTCTGGCATCTTAAACTTTTTCGGCAATCTGGCATTTGGAAACAGACATGACCCTTCTATATCTAGCATGTAGTCCTAAACTCCTTTAGTCCTTCTCAGGACGGTTTCAATTCTTTCTAATATGGCTTTCCAGGCTTGATCCTCGATAGAGACTACTCTCTTACTGCTGGTATCTGGACTAAGATCGGATCAAGGATGACATTGGGTTGGGCCAACTTGGGTTGTGCTTGGTTCGGATTGACAATCGGGTCATTCACTGGGTTGGGCGCTACTGTTGCTGGGTCAACCGGCTCTTGGTACTAGAGCGGTACTGACGGAGGTCTTGTTGGAATCAATGGGATCGGACACTGGTTCAGTATCATCTGAGCCATTATTGCTTGCATGTTAGCCACATTCCTTTCCATGTCCCGAAGGGCTTGTGACAGTTCTTCCGCGGTGAGATTGTTGTTATCATCTATTCTGTCTGAGCTTTCTAGTGAGTTCTCGAGCGAGTTCCTTTCTAACCTTCGAGAGTTAGGATTTCAGACCCAAGCGAATTTAGATCGATTGGCTCCTATATGCCCAATCTGAGAATTAAAATATTGTTCTTATAAGGATTGAATCACTTGCGGTCCTCATAACATATTACTACAGATAACACCCATATATAGAAGATAAGGCACACATTAGATAAGCTATAAGCTTATCGGGCAAGCATTAAGTCTATCAGGTAACCCTGAACATATTTGATAAGATTTAGCTCTATCAGATATACTTCAGGATTTATCATATAGGCATCAAGGCATATGAGATAAGCTTTAGGCCTATCAGATAACTATTGAAGTGTAAGAGATAAGTTCTCAGTTTATGATGATAGATACGAAATATATCTCGGCCTACCGGATGAACTTTAGCTTTATCAGATAGGCATCTAAGCATACGAGATAAGTTTTAGGCTCATTCGATAGACGTTGGTGCGTATAAGATGGGATCCAAGTTTATCTGATAGGCGCCAAGTATATCGGATAAATTCTGAAGTTATCGAATTGACTTTAAGCATACCAGATAAGTATATGATCTTAAGATAAGGTTCCCTGTCCTATCAAAAAAGTTCTAGAGTTTATATATGTGGACTAAAGCCGGGTAGTTAAGGATTATCCTTCTCGAGCAAGAAAGTGGGGATGGATCATCCATCAAACGTCGGCATGGGTGCAAGCCATATGTGAACGGTGACAAATTTGATCGATACAACCTTGACTCTCTTTTGATATACCAAAAGGGCACGAGGTCGGAGAAGATAGCCTAGATCCAAGAGGTTGCTCCAAGGAGGCTTCAAGGATCGTAGGGCAAAAGCTACCTAAAATGAAAATGATATGAAGGTCCAATGAGCTTAAAGATAAACAGATGATTGCTTTAGAGTCTAGCCCTCTTGTGGTCCCCAGTAGAGTCACCACTATGAGCGGGCCAAAAAAGATTCTCGGATGCAAGCCCGGAGGCCCATCTTCTTTTTCCTTTATCGATATCGGGACATGAGGATATGGTTCATGCGGGCTAGCTCTCGCTAAGTCCCTTGAGCCCGATGTATACCCACTCGAACCATGGATTAATGATAAACTAGCCTTTTTTATTCCAAAGCTCACGAGTCAATGGATTAATTTTATTTTGAAAAGCCCACATCGAATCCAATTGATGATTTTCCAATTTTTCCACATAGGTAAAGATAAAAAATCATAAGTTCATTTTGAAATAAAAGTCGCCACTTGATTTTAAGGTTCAAGAACCGTTCCTCAAAATGACTCCATAATAGATAAGGTCCATCCCTTTCATTACCAAAGAACTCGACTCAGGGGCTAAGGTATGAAGTGGGATGGGATTAGGCACCCACCTCGCCTGGCAATTACACCAGCCTCTACTCATCAATTATCAATTTATAATTAAATCTAATTGAGCCAAAATGTATGAATGCCAGTTAAGATAAGACAAGAATGGTGGAGATTAGATAATCCAAAATTAGAATATGAATAGTCTATACTTAGATAAAGATATTCTTATTCCAATTGGTGGATAGTGTATCCTATAGCTAGGATAGTTTATTCGCGAGAGGGGTATCCTAACATTTTATTTTCTGATCATTTTTATGGAAAATCACCCTAAGGCTTGAGAAGGACCCCAGGGGTCCCCTCTAGAGAGTTTTTAATAAACAAATAAAAGAGATGGATTTGACAAAATCCTAAGAATTGAAAAATGATAAGGTCCTATAGTCATCTTTAGATTTTATTAAATATTTTAAAAAAATGGTGGTTTCATTGAGATAAATTTCTTCTAAAAGTGGGTGATTTTAATTACGACAAAGATTCTTAAAAATTTGGAATTGATCGACGATTTATCCATCTTTTTAGATTTTTCTATTATTTTGAAATTAGGTGATTACCGTCTTTTCTTGAAAAAAAAATTATTTGATTATTTTTGACAAAATAATCTGATTTTTCATAAAACTCATTAAAAATGAATGATCCTCGTCTTTTGGTGACAAAATTATGATTTGGAGAATTTTCAAGTCCGAACACGCATTTGCAAGAATTATCATCGTCTCACCATTTGAAATCAATCAAACATATATCCACGAGATAAATCATACAACTCAAATTATTTGCAATCACAAGAAAAATGAAACTAATAAATAAAAACAACAACATGAATGTTTTGAATTCATAATAATACCTAATGAATCATTGCTCGAAACTAGGCTATTATTGACATAACCCCAAAATTGAAAGAAATCAGTTACAACACCGAGGGCCAATAATTTACTAAGTATTTTCTAGATTTCAAAATATCCATGTTCAACCCACGTGCGCAAAATGAAGATTAACAAAAAAAGAAAAGGAAACAACAATCACATTATAAGGCGACTAAAAGACAGATCAATAATCAATCGTTGTCTATTTTAGGCGAGAAATCAGGATTTTCTTAAAGATATGAAGGATTCGAAGAGGAATGCCTATTTAGTCAATTTATAACGTAAATCGCTTGTATGAAATTTGAAAAATAGAGAATAACGAAAAATATATATTCAAACGTGAAATATGAAAATTCGTCCGTATGATCCGTCAATTACTCTCACTTTTCTTGTTTTCGAATTCGTCACCGAATACTACGTCGATCGAACTGTTAATCCTGAATTTAGTACCGCAAGATCGTAGGGTCGGATGTTTTCTAGTCTTGAAGACTTAGAAAATTTTAAAACTTCAGAATTTTTTGAGTTTGGATGGCGGCCGATTTCAAAGAATAATTCAGAATATTCGCCTAGCCGAAATTTTTTAACTGCTTTGAACGCGTCCGTGACTCTCGGTAGAGTCTTTATTTATATAGAGGAGGCCCATGAATCAATCCCGGTATCCTTTGATGATATATTGGACTCTGAATAGGTCTCGGAGATTGGAATAAGATCGAATCATGGAATGAAAGCCAAAAAGTCAGGATCGGGGAGAAAAGTCGGTTTGGCTTTCCTAGAAGGCCGGTTCGGCCAACCGTGGCCCTCCCAGAGGGGGTTTAGGCTGGTCCGGCATTTATGGTGGGGGTCCGAGTTTTTTTATTTTCTTTGCGTTTCTTGAGATAATTATGAAAAAATAAGAGTTTTAATCCTATGTAACTCTAATATTCTGAAAATTCATTCATTTTGTAAGAGTTTCAAGACTGAGAAACTCTTTTATTTTATTATTTTAAATTCTTTTGATTTAAAAAAAATATTTTATGCTTTTCTTTGAAAAAAAATTTGATATTTTTTTAAAAAGGTTTTGGATTTTTTTTTTTTGAGTTAATTCCTCTTTATTTTAAATCTAATTTTGAATCTAGAACTTTTGGATTTTCTTGAAATTATTTTTAGATTTAAAATATTTCAAAAAAAATTTGGGCCTAAGGGTGTGTTTGGGAAAAATCTTGGATTAAAACTTGCTAGGAATTTTTTGAAAATATTTTGGGATTAAAACATGGTTAGGGATTTTTAGAAACATATTTTCGGACTTTTGGAATGTATTTTGAAATTAAAGTAAGGCTATGAATTTTTTGTTTTAAAAAAATAGATCTTTGAAAATACGGGACGACCTTGATTCTCTACATGACGAAAAATTCGATTCTCCTAACTTAGTATTCGGCGCATGCGTCTCTGGTTTTCATCTTTGGACTAGAGTCATACTGACGGGTCTAAGTATTAGGATCTCACAAAATAGAGTGTCTACAGCATAACAACAATGTCTCATTTTCTCCCACAACAATATAATATAATAACCTCATTAATGATACAAATACAACATGCTTACAAAGCCACAACAATATGTAACAAATGAATCAGGCTTCAATTTTATTTATTCACTTGTACATTATTTAATAAACTCTTTGCAAAATTTTCGGCTATGTGTTCTCATCTTAGCATACCTACTACACTGTATTTGCTTTATTTTCTCTCGCTTATAAGGGATCCTCTTTT
>JAUTBS010449894.1:0-15219 GCA_032361285.1 Aequorea victoria | reverse complement strand
TTCGATATCGTTGGACTGTTCCCCGTCCTCTCTTTTCTTTTGAGCCAGGTTTCATCAACTCGTGCCTCTTTCTCTTTCTCAGGACTATCCGAGGTCGTCCCGAGGCTTGACGTCATTGGGCTGTTGCCCGACCTTTCTTTTCTTTTGAGTTGAGTTTCATTAACCCGTGCCTCTTTCTTTTTTCGGAACCTTCCAAGGTCATCTCGAGGTTTGACGTTGTTGGGTTGTTACCCGACCTGTTTCTTTTTGTTTAAGCTAGGTTTCATCAACCCGTGCCTCTTTCTCTTTTCCAGGACTCTCTGAGGTCATCACGAGGTTCGACGCCGTTAGGCTGCTACCGAAACTTTGTCTTTTTTTTAGGACCTTGCCTCATAAACCCATACCTCTTTCTTTTCTCGGGACCCTCCAAGGTTGTCCCGAACCTTATAGTCATTGGGCTGTTAGCCCAACCTCTTTTCTTCTTGTTAGAGTCGGGTTTCATCAACCCGTGCCTCTTTCTTTTTTTCGGTACTCTCAGTTGGTTATCTCGAGTCTCGTGGTCGTTGGGCCGGGGCCCATCCAGTTTCTTAGTTCTTAGCTAGGCCTTATGCTCTCCCCTTTGTTTCTTTCACACATTTTTTTGACAAAATCCCAATTTTCATTATCATCAAGCTATGACTCGATCCTTCTTGATGATGGTTCTCCCCTTTGCCACTTGAGATCCAGAATCTCAACAGATAAGCTGAGCTATGATCGCACCCTTTGCAGCTCGAGATCCAGAATCTCGATGGATAAGCCATACTTCTCCCACACCCTTTGCCATTTGAGATCTAGAATCTCAACTCGTAAGACGAGTTGTGCTTGCACTCTTTGTCATTTGAGATTCAGCATGTTCATGGATAAGCTGGACTTTTCCCGCACCCTTTGCCATTTGAGAGTCAGCATCTCCACGAATAAGCCGGGCTTCTCCTGCACCTCGTTGCCATTTGACATGAAAATCTCATCGGATAAGTCGAGTTTCACCCGCACCCTCCTTTTTTTTCTTGTCGTAGAGATTCAGAGTCTCGACGAATAAGCCAGGCTCCTCCCACACCATTTCTTTTGTTTCTGGCCATAGAGATAAAAGTCTCGATGGATAAGCCGAGCTCCTTCCACACCCTTTCTTTTGTTTCTTACTGTAGAGATGGAAGTCTCGACGGATAAGTCAGGCTCCTCCCGCACCCTTATTTTTTTTTTGCCGTTTGAGATGAAATTCTCATTGGATAAGTCGGGCTTCTCTTGCACCCTCCCTTTTTTTTATCATAGAGATTCAGAGTCTCGACGGATAAGCCAGGCTCCTCCCGCACCCTTTCTTTTATTTATGGCCGTAGAGATGAAAGTCTTGACGGATAAGCTAGGCTCCTCCCGCACCCTTTATTTTATTTTTGGCCGTAGAGATAGAAGTCTCGACGGATAAGTCTCGACGGATAAGTCGGGCCCTTTTTTTCTTTTGGCCATAGAAATTTAGAGTCTCGATGGATAATTCGGGCTCCTCCCACACCCTTTATTTTTCTTCCAGTCAGAGAGATTCAAAGTCTCAACGGATAAGCCGGGCTCCTCCCATACACTTTATTTTTCTTTTGGCCATAGAGATTCAGAGTCTCAACGGATAAGTCGGGCTCCTGTCGCACCCTTTCTTTTTGTTTCTGGCCGTAGAGATGAAAGTCTTGCTGGATAAGCCGGGCTCCTTTCGCAATCTTTCTTTTGTTTTTGGTTGTAGAGATGAAAGTCTCGACGGATAAGTTGGGCTCCTCTCGCACCTTTTCTTTTGTTTTTTTCCGTAGAGATGAAAATCTCGATGGATAAGCTGAGCTTATCCTGCACCCCTTTTTCCGTTTGAGATCCAAAATCTCGACGAATAAGCCGGGCTTCTTCCACACCCCTTTTGTCGTTCTAGATTCAGAATCTCGACGGATAAGTTGGGATTCTCCCGCACCCTTTTCTTTTCTGTATCTGGGATTTTCTGAGTAAATCCCGAAGCATTGAGGCAATAAAAAACCTCAACATTTTTCTAAGCTGGGTATTTCCTGTGGCCTCCTCTTGGACCTAGAGATTCAGAATCTCGACGCCCCCCCTTTTTTTCGTTTAAAGTCATGTTTTATCACCTGCATCTTGGTTTCTTTTGCTTTGGATTTCTTGAGAAAATCCTAAGTTTCTTTACTGTCGAGCTATGATTCGACGCTTCTTTTTTGGTTAAGCCGGGTTTCATCACCCGCACTTCTTTTTGCTCTCATTTGGGGTTCCTACGTGTTCGATGGCTGGGTCTTGGTCACCTGCCTTGTTTTTTTCCGTAACTTTGTTACTCTAATTTTGCTTTTCTCGTAAAGTCATCACAAGCCTTAAACATTTTATGTTGTGATCTGATTCGTTTCTGTCTCTCCTCTATCTATTAGGAGTTATCATTGCTTCATCAAGCTCCAACGCCACGTCTGTCTAGACTCGATTGCCAAGTGGACGAATCGAAAGATTAAAATTTAATCCAGAAAATACAACAATGGTCGGAGATGGTGAGACTAATGTTGCGTAGATTCAAACCCTGTCAGAGATGCAGCGAGCTTTGAAGGGCATGACCCTCATGCTCTAGAATCAGACTCAGGCCCATGCTCAATGTCAGGTAGAAATTTGAGCCCTTTAGTTTAATCAAGTTCTGAGAAATCCATAGGATGAGGTAATCAATGACCCTATTTAGGAAGAAGATCAGTATGGTGCAGATTCTTCAAGGGATAGACCCACTGCTATTTTTCCCAGTGTTATTTACCCACTGCTGCTGCAATAGATCCTTCCTTAGCTCGAGAGGCCCTACTCTCTGATAAAATTGACAGGTTACAAAAGGTACTAAGGAAGGCCAAAGGGGTTGATGAATATATGCTTGACATTGGAGGTCTCTGCCTTTTTATTGATGCCAATCTGCTCGATAAGTTTAAGATGCCCGATATGAAAAAAATTGATGGTACTGGAGATCCCTGAATTCCCCTATGGATGTACGTCGGTACCTTATCCCCCATGGGCATCGACGACTAGTTGAAAGCACAGCTATTCCACATGTCCCTCTCAGAGGATGCTCAACAATGGTTTCTAACTCTAGAAGCCACCAATACCAGAACTTGGGAGGATATTGCTATTGCGTTCATTGGACAGTACAACTACAACGTCCAGTTGGACGTAACAGTAAAGGAGCTAGAGACCACCAAACATAACATCCGAAAAACCTTTGTAGATTTTTTGACCCGCTAGAGGGGTAAAGCAGCGAAGATGACCAACTGGCCTACAGAAAAAGAATAGGTCCAAACGGTAGTGTAGAACTTACAACCCTAGTTTAGAAAGTACCTCATCACTCAGCCACTCATGACCTTCGAGCAACTGTTTAATGTAGGAATACAGATTGAGTATGCCCTCCAAACGGGATAGATTGAGAGAACAAAAGCTATCCCAGGTCAGCGGAAATCTTGGAGGCCTTATTAGAGTCAGAACAGTTATCCAACCAACTAAGCCAGCCAAAATCTTCCCCACAATAACATGCCAAGGGCCACAGAAGTCAACCTTCTTAACCCTCAGCCAGGGCAGACTAGAGCATCATATCCACCCAGACCTTTTCAGAGAGTATTCACTCAACTGAGTGTACCACTCTCTGTGTTATTCACAAAGTTGATGGAGAAAGGGCATCTTAAGCCCCTAGATCCAATGCTTCTTCCCGATCCGCTCCCAATCAGATCCAACCCTGGATTGTACTGTGACTACCATCAGAGTCCTAGGCACACCATCAACAATTGCATGAAGCTTCCGTACATAATTTAGGATTTTATTAGTAACAAGGTGATCCTACCCCCAACGGTGGTCATGCCTAATGTTACCACCAATCCACTGCCAAATCACATAAACCTACCCCCTCAGAATCTAAACCATGTCCATACAGCTTCACTCTGCTATGATCCTAGTGTTTACATATGCCCGGAAGAGGCTATCAGACCAAGTCGACCTCTCCTAAAAGAGAATTCTCTATGCTCTTTAGATGTAGAGGGAACTCTATATATAGAGGAAAATTATCTATTAGAGTTGGAGGATACAAGAAAATGCTCGAGGAATGGGATAATACGATGGAAAATGAAGAGGAACGCGTGAAGTTTGCCTTTTAAAATCCAGATATAGATATCAACAACGACGACTGGCTCTCTTCGGACGTGTCCAAGACTGAAGGCACAGATGATCAGTTAGAAGGAAGTTGGGATTGGAATAACCCCGATGATGATGACCTTTCTACCTCTGGCGTCCAACCGGGAGACAATGTGAAACAGCAAGACACAGACGAACCAAAAAAAGAATCGAAGGGAATTCAGGGAAAATAAGAACAAATAGAGGATCAGGGATAGAAATAGATAGAGGATAAGAGACAGAAGTAGAGACATGAACATATATAGAAATAGGATCAGGAACAGTAACATGATCAGGAGTAAGATCAAGGAAAGACTCAGGATCAGAACTTGAGAAAGAGTCTAACAGCCAGACTCAAATTAGGTTTAAAAAAGCCAAGAGTCGAATAAGCCAAGAAACAAAGATGAGAATAGGGAAGTCGATAATGTGACAGAAATCGGGCCCACTGATGTTGAAACTATCGAGAACAGGAATAGGAGCAGAGCCACGCAGAATGCTGACCTAAATATCACGTTTGAAGAAAGAAAAGGCATTCTAGACCTTTTCATTCTCGATAATGATATTTAGAAATACTCAGGGCCTGGTGATGGTTGGAAAGATGAAGCACTGTAGGTGGTGAGGGAAATAAACTATGAAGAGGTAGAGGAAGAATAAGGTTCGGCCCCAGGAGGAAAGTCAAAAACCAGTACAGACCACCCAACAACCAGCAAAGGAACATAAAAGTAGCAGAAGACGACTTATGGGGATTAGATAGATTAGACCTATCCGAAGAAAACACTGCTGCAGATCTATGGGATGGTCTATAGGACCCCAAAGAAGAGGTCAAGCATTTGACCAGGAATGGAAGGCACTTTAAACCCGCTTACCTGGAGAAAGGTGAAGCCAGCCAGCCCGCAGCAGAAGCCAGAGAAGAAGATGATATTGTATTGAAATAGGTCAAAATGATTCAGGCTAACCTGAGTATTTGAGGGCTACTGATGGCATCCAATAAACACGGGAAAGCCATGCTGAGGGATCTAAGAAAAACTGACATCTCCATTAACAGTACTCCTGAACAGCTGGTAGGAATGATTGCTCCTACTCGGCTGAACAATGTAATTAATTTCACAGAAAAGGATCTGTCCACTAAAGGATCTCTACATAACAAGCCCCTCCATATAACAGCTAAGTACCTCAGGAAATTGGTACCTGTGGTTTTAATTGATAATGGGTCAGCACTGAATGTCTGCCCATTTAGAACAGCGCATTGCCTCGGGTGAAAAGAGCAGGATTTTACGCCAACTACCCAGGGGGTACGAGCGTATGATAAAACCTGTAGGAACGTGATAGAGGTAGTCAAGTTTACTGTTACCATAGGACTCGCCGAAATTGAGATAGAATTTCACGTACTGGATGTGCCGGCCTCTTTCAATTTGTTGTTAGGTCGACCTTGGTTGCATGACCCAAATGTACAGGTAGTTCCATTCACCCTCCATCAAAAGGTCAAACTGATAAGGGATGGGGCTATTCTGACTATTTTTGGTGAATCAAGCATCCATTCACCTGCCACTGATGGCACCCATTTACTCTAAATACATTACGGGGAGGAAAATCTCACCCTGAGCGATTTTGAATTTGAATTCGATGAAATAGTAGCTATTCAGACTTTGATGACTGGAGAGCAGCTATATATAAAATCTCAGGTGGTAATAATGATGGGCAAAGTGTCATACTTTCCTGGCCTAGGATTTGGAAAAAGTCAACAAGGTAGAACTAAACCGATAGACGTTCAGGGCAATAGTCATACATTTGGTCTGGGATACAAGCCCACACCCAAGGACTTCGTTCAGAAAGAAGTGAAAGCATAGAGGAAGGCATGAGCGAAAAGAAGCAAGACAAAATATCTGGCTCCGTTGCCAGCCTATGGGCCCCTGAATAGGCAGTTTGTAAAGGAAGGCAAGACCTTCCCATTCTGTGGATTTTCAAAACTATGGATTGATGAGGGGTATGGACAGAAGACACTTAGGTTGGAAATATTCTTTTAGCATCAGTTGATGGATAGCAAGCCCGAGGAGGATGAGACAGAAGACGAGGGCGTAGCAGAAAAGGTGCGCGAGAAAGACTGAATCGAGGACCTGGAGGAATTCACGCTGGGATCGCTCTTTGAGGGAGCAGCTCCAATACATGCAGAGGGAGACACAGAGGCGATCAACATGGCGAGCAGCGACGTGCCCGTTAACTGTTCTGGCCTAATAGTGAGCGAGGGTAGCGTTGTAATAGATAATTGGGCTTACGAATATAATGTTTTGGATGCTGTAAATAGTGAGTCAGATTCTGATTCGGAGTCATCTGCATCTACAAACTCAGAGTCCAGTGGTGAGTCCACCAAACACCCACCTATTGGGGTGTCTTGGTCTTCTATTTCAGCTTAAAAGACGTCAAAATCTATAACCTTCGCTGTTGATAATAATAATATGGAGAACTATTCTAGTTACCCTGCTGTACTTTTATTTAAATGTTTGAATTTTGACTCAAATAATTTTGATGGGGCTGTTCCCCAGACACTAAGACTTTTAATTAAAAAAGAGAAAGAGATGCTCGCTAAACCCTTAATTAAAGATTTTTTTTTAATAAATATGGGTACTGAGAAGGATCCTCAAATGATCCAGATCAACTCTGCTCTATCAAATAAAGAACATGAGCTATTAATCAAATTATTAAAAAAATTTAAAGATGTCTTCACCCGGTCATACGCAGACATGCCCGAAATTGACCCAGAAATCATCAAGCACAAAATTCCCCTATACCCTGATGCTAAACCGGTGAAACAAAAGCTTAGACGTGTAAGACCCGAATGAACCCTCAAAATTAAGGAGGAAGTTACCAAGCAAGTGAACGCCGACTTTTTTCATGTGACAGAATACCCCAATTGGGTCGCTAACATTGACCTGTGCCAAGGAAAGACGGTCGACTACGAGTTTGTGTTGATTTCCGTGATCTTAACAAGGAAAGTCCCAAAGATGACTTCCCTCTACCACACGTAGACGTCCTTGTGAAATATACTCCTAGTCATGCCCTGTTATCATTTATAGATGAATTCTCAGGATATAACCAGATTCTCATGGTCCCAGAAGACAAAAAAAAACTACGTTCACCACGCTGTGGGGGACGTATTGTTATCGGGTTATGCCCTTCGGTTTGAGAAATGCAAGAAGCACGTACCAACAGGCTGCAACGACATTACTCCATGAGATGTTGTACAAGGTAGTGGAAGTATATGTCAATAATATGATTGTCAAATTCAACGACCGTGAAAGACATACCCCAGCCTTGGAGAAATTCTTTAAGATATCTGAAAGTACCGGTTGAGGCTGCCACCCCACATAAATGTGCTTTTAGAGTTACAATAGACAAAATGTTAGGATTCATCCTCACTCAAAGAGAAATAGAGGTGGATCCTTCTAAAATTAAGGTGATTCTAAAAATGCCTCCCCCGAAGATGGAGAAAGAAGTTAAAAGATTTCTTAAAAAAATTCAGTTCATTAGTCGTTTCATCTCGAAGCTGACTACAACCTGTGAATCTCTTTTTCATTTGCTCAGAAAAAATACTAAATTCTAATGGGACCAGCATTGCCAGAATTCTTTTGAGTCTATCAAAGAGTACCTACAAAAGTCTTAGGTGCTTTTCCCTCCGGAACCAGGAAAAACGTTAATCCTGTACCTATCAGTGAATGAGTCTGTAATGGGCTGAATGCTAGCGCAAGAAGGGGACAACGATGAAGAAAAGGTCATGTACTACCTAAGCAAGAAAATAACAGATTGTGAAGCCCGATACACGCCACTGGAGAAAACTTGTTGGGCTTTGGTGTGGTCATCGAAAAAGTTATAACATTACATGATGGCATACACTGTAGTGTTGATTTCTAGAATGAACCCGCTTAAGTATCTGTTTGAAAATCTTGCACTGACAGGAAGATTGGCCCAATGGTTACTACTATTGGCCGAGTTCGAATTGCGCTATAAGACCATAAAATTGGTAAAATGACGAGTCGTAGCAGAATTCTTAGCCGATCGGCCAATTGACGGATAAGAAGGCTCAGATTTTTAGTTTCCCGATGAAGACGAGTTGAAAACTGAGAATGAGTTATGGATGTTATATTTTGGCAGTGCCTCTAACAAATACGGTTATAGGGTCAGAGTACTGCTAATCATTCCAGATGACTCGCATGTTCGGGATGGAAACTTTAAGGTCACCAACAATCAAGCTGAATATAAAGCATGTATCGCGGGATGGAAGCCACCTTGGAATTAAGCAAAAGGAAATTAGAAGTGATCCGTGACTCCGCCTTGGTCATCTCCCAAGCTAGTGGGAAATGGAAAGTCAATAAGGAGAAACTGATACTGTACTACCAAGAACTTGACTGACTTATCCCCAGTTTTGAGGAAGTCATTTTCTTCCATGTACCCGAGATTCATAATAAATTTGTTGATGCCCTTGCCACTCTTGCCTCTATGATTGACATGCCCACAAAGGAAAAAATGAGGCATTTAGTGATTGAACAGATGAGCATGAGAGCGTACGAAGTTGGAGTCTTAGAGCGAGAAGAATGATATAGTTTGTTGTGGTTCCATGACATCTGGAACTTCATCGGTGAGGAGAAATATCCAAAAGACGCTAATAAAAAGAACAAGAGAGCCATTAGAAGATTAGCAGCTCAATTCGTCATCTATGGTAGAAAGCTGTACAAAATGGCTTATCTGGCGTGAACAACCTTTGTGTAACAGACGAAGAAGATCAAAAAATTATGAAAGAAGTACACGAAGCAGTCTGCAGGCCTCACATGAACGGGATGATTTTGGCCAAAAAAATTGTGACAAGGCTATTTCTGGATGACAATGGAGACTGACTGTGTCAGGTTTGTTAAAAGATGCCGCAAATGCCAAATCTATGCAAATCTAGTACATCTTCCACCATCAGAACTATACAGTATGACTTTTCCTTGGCCATTTTTAGTCTGGAGAATAGACATCATTGAAAAAGTCACGTCGAAAGTTTCGAACGGACATGAATTCATCTTAGTAGCCGTCGACTATTTTACTAAATGGGTCGAGGCTGCTTTCTTTTCAGTCCTCAAAGCTTTTCACGTGGCCAAGTTTATCAAGTATAGCATCATCTACCGGTATGGTGTTTCTCACGAAATTATATCAGATAATGGATCTCACTTCCAAGGAGAAGTACTAGACTTGCTGGAAAAGTATAGAATCACTGCGCACAAATCATCCCTATACAGACCGCAGACCAATGGAGCAGTCGAGGCGGCTAATAAAAATAATAAGAGAATCCTGCAAAGAACAATAGAAGCTATTAAAGATTGGTTCGAAAAGTTACCATTTGCCCTTTAGGGATACACAACATCAATCCGAGCCTCGATAGGAGTCACCCCATACTCTCTAGTATACGGGATGAAATTTGTTATACCCGTAGAACTAGAGATTCCTTTTCTCCGAGTAATAGTAGAATGCACTATACCAGAAGTAGAATAACAGAGAGATCATTCTGAGGACTTACTTTTGTTTGACGAAAGAAAACTGAGGGCACTCTTTCATAATCAAGGCTATCATAAAAGGGTAGGGCGAGCATTTAACAAAAATGTCAAAACCCAGAATCTTAAGGAAGGGACCTAGTGCTAAAAAAAATTTGAGCCCTTATCTTTGATCCAAGAGGGAAATTCAAACCAAATTGGGTCGGACCATATATAATCAAAGCCATCATGACGGGAGGAGCCGTTATTATTATGGACCTGGATGAAAATACTTCCAATACTCCAACCAATTTGGACCAGTTCAAAAAGTATTACCCTTAAAAAAATATGAAAAAAAGAGAGGCTCGCTGAGTCAAAAACTGATGAAATAAATAACTCAGGCAAAAGTAAGAGCAACATGCAAGGTTGAAAACCCGAAAGGGCAGCTCTGGCAAAAATAAGGGCATCAAAAAAGAAGAGTGTTAAAACCCGAGTTAGAACCAGTCTGGAACTATGTTGTGGCCTGATTTCTTTTCTTTGGGATACGTAGGCAACTTCAGTTTAAAGTTCGGGCCAAACCTCTACATAAATAATCATCTTCTAAAAAAAGGGGAAGCACAACATACCCAAGTACATCATCTTTCAAAACTCTCCATCTGATTATGATTTTAATGTGAAGATCCTTTTAAAATTCTTTGATTAATTTTTATTATATGGCAAAAATGAATATCAAACGAATATCAATGAACAACCAGATTAAATCCTCATTCTTCTCACATCGTTGTCTTCTTCCCACTTTATATCTCATTTTCCAACTGTGCGGAGTACCCATTAGAGAGGCACTACTCAGAGATCCCCCGAGTCAATCATCACTTGGGATGACCAAAACTGTCGATAACGCTCTAAAATAGGGGCGTAATGAGAACAGGTAGTCATGTGAACTGCTGTCGGAGGGCATGTTTGAAGATGACCACGCCGACGCAGAATACAGGAGGAAAGATAAAAAGTAGTCAGCTTCAGGCCCATGGTCGAAACCGTCGTTACTCGAATAGTCCACCAGGAATAACGCCAACAAATGTCTTCGCCAGTCAGGGCATCAAAGAAAACTTATCACTCATTCGTGGTGGTATGAGAATAGCAAACCCTCCTCTACAGAAAGGCTCTTAGAGTATAAGTTCCAACTAGTGGATGCTCCAAAATATTTACCTTCTCCATTAACCAGATCTGAGAGAAATACAAAAAAAAGAGAGTTGAGTGGAAAAATTAAAAGAAATGTAGAAAAATGAGCTGAGTGGGAAAATTGAGAAAAATATGAAAAAATAAGAGTTTTTAAGAGATACCTGAAGAAGCAAGGGACTGCCCGCAAAAGCAAAAGAGACACCGAAATGAACGATGTCCAAACCAATAAGAGCCTCGGCCAAGATCAGTGGCACAAAGTTTTTTCCCTCATTTATTACAGAAGCTACCTATACAAAGGTAGTGCTAACATCATCATTTTCCTAGGAGAGAAAGAAATGTGGCAGGAGACAGATACACAAGGCGTATCAACAGCAAGACCGTAAAAGAAAGTGAGAAAGAGCTTTTTGGACTCGTAAGAGATGTATGAATCAGAATCTCCTCTTGAGGGAAGAGATGCAAGATGGCTTCGAACTCTTCAATAGTGGGGCAAAGCTTTTCATCCCTGAGTTTGAAAATATGGGACACCGAATCCTATAACTGAGTAGATGCCTTCAACAAATTCTAATCTATCCTCACAACCCTTAAATAAAAAAGTGCGTTCAAACCAAAATTCACAAAAGTTTGCTTGATCTTATTGAACTCATCAATCCAAGAGGAAAGAGAATCTTGGTTGGAAGAAGTCATTTTACAGCACAAGAGTTGGTTACTAAAAGTAGGTTGGACACCCTTTTATATAGAAGATTGGAAGGGTCTGAACCTGGCGTGTGCCACCTCATGAAAAGACAACATAGCACACGCTATGTCATCATGGTGCGCGCCATGTCATTCCTCCTCACCTGGCGCATGTCACCTTGATTGAAAAAGGAAGTAGTTTTGTTTCCCTTTCCTGCTCCAAATCTGAGTCGTCACCACTGGTACTTAAGTCTATGAGTAGTGACATAGTCGTTTCGGTGTATGCCTTACTATCTACTATCATCCATACATGTACATTCATTTGGAAATCTAAAGATGCAGCAAAATCCCAAAAAAGAGCAATAAAATCCTTGTATATAGAAAACTCTATATATAGAAATCCATGTATATAGCAAACTTTGTATATAACCATCCATGCACATCAGTAAATAAACATGCAAAAAAGAGAGAAAAAAAGAAAGAACCGTGTACATAAATAAGGGAATCATTTATATATACAAAAGTGCATTCATACAAAATAGAAAAAAAGTGTACTGAATAAGCATCCAAATCAGGTACGAAATCCTATCCCATAATATATATATATATAAAGAGCAGAAAAATGTATATAAGGTGTACAAAAATAGAGAAAATCAAAAGGATATCCTAATCATGTCGGCGTCGGGTATGACGAGAAGGCTCCAGGATGGAAGATGCCGAAGTAGTGGCATTCCTCGAGTCATAGTCCTCATCGTTGCTGTCGATCCGACGCATCGTAACCCAAGCCCATGGGGCCGGAACCTGGGAAACAGCTGCAGATGAACCACCGACAGACGGGCTGGCGGCACGGGAAGACAAAGATGTCTCGTGAATAGAAAGGTCACGACTGACAGAGCGGGGCTGCAAATAAGCATAAAAAGAGAAAGAATAAAGAAATGCAATCAACATAAGCATATATAAAGATAATAAAAAAAAGAAAGAAAGAGAGAAGACAATAAATAAACAAATCACTCACTGGACGAGGAGGGTGAGAATATCGGGGGGCAGGATCCAGGTGTGTGTTCATAATGATCTCGGTCTGTTGCCTCACCAATAGCATCAGTCTGGTGATAGTAGTGAGGCAGCCCTCCATATAAGAACTGGGGACCTGGAAGACTTTAAGTAGAAATAAAGCAGAAAAAAAGTGTTAGCAGACCAACATAACAAAATAATAAGATAGGAAGAACTATAAAAATAAAATAAAGAGAGGAAGGTATGAAGTACTTGCTCATCCCTAGCACCTAGGTGTAGCTCCTCTACCATAGGAGTATGAATGGGGATAGGGAGCTGAAACCTATATGGATACGTGTCCACCACCTGAGGTAGCGACAGGAAGATAGGATCAGCCGGGTCTGCAGCAGGGGCATCATCAATGCCAACAACAAGAGCGATATCGACAGTACGAGCAGCAGCAGCAGCTCTACCAGTAGTAGGAGCGGTGCGACCACCAACGACAAAGTATCACGCCCTAATTTGGAAATGGTGACCGGCCATGGATTGTGAGCCTTAGCCCAACAAGCCAAGTAAGCCTTAAACAAAATTAGTTAGCTATAAACTAATTAATTATTCAATTTCATGAATTTAAATACTAAGAATCTTTTTCTTTTTTAACTTGGGTCAACAGCCCAAAGATCAATCAAAAAGATGTCCAACCATGACATAAATGGGTAAAAAACTCAATAACCTCATCATAATGATGTCAACAGTATCAATAACTATAATGTCATATGTAAACAATGCTGAAGCAAAATAATAGTATGATAATGCGATGTCCTAGAGGTCGAGAACATAGATCCCCTACAGTAGTCCATCAGTTAGATCTCAACTCACAAGCTACCTGAAAATGTTATGGGGCTACGTTAGTATAAACTGGTGAATGGAATCATGATAGTACAATATAGTTCTAAAAATAGGGATAAAATAAAGTGTATGATAACATAACATGGCATGGTGTATACAACATAATAAAAATGGGTAATCACAAATCCTTCAGTTCATCTCTTCTCAAATTATTTTCTTTCATTTTGAAAGTTTATTTTCCTTAAAAACACATATGTTTTCTTTTTTAAAATGGACGTCAAGTGTCCTCATATCGATAATAACAATATCGCAAAAATATGGTAAAGGCGACATGCTCAACAAGAGTGGAAATAGATAATCCGACAACAAAAATAATTTGAGTAAATAAAGTAATAGTGCCAATTACTCTGGATCTCTTGACCATTGGATCTAAATCTCGACCTTAGAGTCACCACTGGTTGGCTCCCGAGACTTTTCTCTAATCAATTTTGGTTAAGGTCACTGGATTCACACCGGACTGTCCCTTAACCGTTGTGTCAACTAAAGTCAACACGGAATCAAACCGGTATTTTTCCTTAGCTGGCCAAAGTCACCCCTGAAGATAAACTATCCTTTGAACTTTTCTAAATTTCAAGAACTCACATCTCAAGTCGCACCACAATATATAAGTAAAATAATAATCTTCTTTCATTTTTATGATTTAAAACTTTTATGCCATGAATTTGCAGAATAGTATATCATACATAACATTAAAAAGTATTGAAGTAGATACAATTTCTTTTAAAGCATTTACAACATAGTTTTTTATTTAAAACATTTGAAGTAGACTAAAACATTTCTTTTTAAAATAATTTTGGGCAATGGAAAAATTTTAATGAAAGATAATAGCATGATCCACTCATCTGAAATCCAAGCTATCTTCTACAGAATAATGAATGCAAAATAACTCAACCTAATATAATAAAATAATAACAAAATATTAAACAATACTAAATAATAACCTAGGACTACCAAACGGTCCATTAACCCATTTAATTTTTCCATATATGTGTTTCTGGTATTAAATTAATTTAAATAAATTCATTTAATCTTTTAATCTGATGCCCAAACAGGGCCTAGGCATTAAAATTAATTTTAAAATTAAATTTCAAATTTTACCGACCACGAGTCGATACAAAAGGTCATTGTGTCGACTAATACAGGTCACAAGGCAGGGCTGAGTCGACACCCAGAGGCTCTGGGTCGACCCAAAAGGGGTGGTTGGCCACGGCATGGCCTGTGAGTCGACACACAGGTGTTGTGAGTCGACCCAAGGTGGTCTGTCCAGGTCTGTGGGTCAACTCATGGGGTCTGTGAGTCGACCCAAAGGGGTCTCGAGTGTTAGGGTCAATGCCAATGGGGCTGGTGTCGACACTAAGGCACAAAAGTGCTATGTGAGCCGACACACAGAGGCTGTGGATTGGCTCATAGGGCAAGACAGAGGCACTGGGTCAACCCAACCATGGTGTGAGTTCACCCACGTGGTCCACGGGGTCTCGGCATGCCACGTGTGTCGACTCATAGAGCTCGTGAGTCGACACAAAGCAGGGCACCCTTCATGAGTCGACTCATGGAGGCCATGAGTCGACACCAAAGCACGGGGTCTTCCCCTTCATTGCTTGGGTTGATTCAACTGAGACATGAGTCGACCCATCTGCTCGAGGCATCCATTAGAGGCTGTTCAAGCTTTGGTTTTTCTTGATTTTTTGATTCTTTTCTTTATTTTAATCAATTCAAATGATAGTTTATCATGTTTTGGGAGTAACTAGACATATCTTATTAGATGTATATTATCTGATTACGTTTCGATTACATATATATT
>JAUTBS010449783.1:0-15221 GCA_032361285.1 Aequorea victoria | reverse complement strand
TTATATAATAAAATAAAAAATAAAAAATAAAATATATCAATAAGTAAGTACGGCTGAATTTACTGGTATATATATATATATATATATATTATTAGGTATATAAATAAAGTACTCGGGTATGGAAAGCTCTAAAGTAGCAGGAGTGACAGTGGTGGAGCATATCTAATTTTCCAAATATTTTATTAGAGTACGGGCAAAGTGAAAATAATTAAAAATATAGCGGGGCATAATTATAAAAAGGATAACTACCAGCCTTAAAAATTCTCTTTCTATCCAATTTCATATATCTGGAATATCTTATACATTCAAATATTAATTTAAAAATAAATAAATAAAAACATTTAAATTTAAAATCCTCCACTCACACTCTTCCCCTCTTCCACGCCTCTCTCCCTTTCTATTTGTATTTCTCATTACTTCAAATTATTTATTTTTTAAAATAGGTAAATTACACTAACTTCCTTGAACTATTTATAAAAATACAATTACTTTTATAATTTTAAAAAAATTAAATCAAATACCCTTAACATCTAATTTTACATTACACTTTACCCCATAAGAAAATAAAACAGATGACATCAACATTTATAACACTACAATGCCTATTTTACCCTTAACTATCCTTATTTTCATTTTTCACACATCTAACACATAAATTACCTATTTAAATAGTATTTTACTTGAGACCAAACAAATCCTCCCTCTTTCATCTTTTCACACTTTTTTTTTTTTTTATAATTGAAAGGGGTGGGATTGTCGGAGGTCAAATCTCGACCATAAAGTGGGCTTATTGCATGCTCCACTACTGAGCTGCACCAGCACTTTATCATCTTTTCACTCTTACTCTCTTTTCTTTTGTCCCCATCCTTTTTCATCTCTATTTTGAGGCTGCGTCTAGGATAATTTCTTTTTATATTATTGTTTTAATGATTTTTATTAAAGTTAGTTCAAATAAATAATATTTTAAAAATTGGAAAGTTAAATGGTCGATCGATCTAGATTTCGGTTCGATTGAACCACAAAACCCGGTCAAAGTAAAAAAAAATCAGCATATTTTATATAAATTAAAAAAATTATCGGTTGAACTGGTCCCAGTTTGATAAAATCGTCCGAATTTTAAAACTACTAAATTTACACATTTTTTTTGTTTTATACACCCACTAAATACATCAAATGGTTACATATAATACTTTAATACTTATACTGATGGGTGTATAAAACAAAAATAAGTGTGCACATTTAGTATATATTTATTATTCTTTTATATTCTAAAAATAAAAAAAAATATATTTAAATAAATACTTAAAAAAATAATGTTATGTATTTATTTATTTGTAAATTTTATATCTATTTTTGTAATTTATATATTTTTTAAATTTATTAATAATATAATTTGATTCTGGTTTGATTCTAATTGAACCAGTGTCATTCCTCAATTTTTTTTTTCACTTTACTCACAGGTCTAATTTTTAAAATATTGCAAATAAACATTTTTTAAATTGTTCTCATATAAAATAATTAAAGAAATAAAGAAATAGTGATTAAAAATTAAATAATTAGAATCGAAAAAGATGAGAAAATATTACTTTAAAACTATTATAATTTTATTTTTTATTTTTTAATTTTAGGCAAAACGACCGTACTTCTTTGATTAAATACATTTATAGATACACACCTTCACGCTTGCATACCTATATGTCTATATCCATTAAATAATACAGTATCATCTCTTGGAATTTTTTGTATTTTTTTGTGGTTAACGCAGCAAACAAAGCATTAGGGAAGGTGGCGAGTTATGGGCTGTTGCCAAACATGATACTGTATTATTTAATGGGAGACTACCACATTGGGATAGCCCTAGGGACAAACGTACTATTCTTCTGGTCTGCCGCTACCAATTTCCTGCCACTAGTTGGAGCTTTCGTCTCTGATTCATTTCTGGGTCGCCTGATACTGGATCTCCGGTCTAGGCGAGCTCGAACGAAAGGATAGTGATAACGGTTGCTGCCACCCCGCCTCAGAACACTCTTACCCTTGCCTTATTCATACGGCAAGCGAGGGCTACCTGACGTACGAGACCAAAAGATTCTTGGAAGAAAAATGTCCGGACGTACGGGATCAGAAGAAAAAATGTTCGGACACAATCAAGACAATGTTATTCGGAAATACACTGGACAAGAATGTCCGAACGTGCCCTTCAGACATCCGAACGTGGCGACGCGAATTTGTTATGTTTTTAGGATTTTGTTGTAACCCTAGCAGCTCCTATATATAAAATGGGTGCTACGGGAGTCAGATAGATAATTTTTAATGTGTGAGGAAATCAGAAAAACCTAGCCGGCACTTGTAATTATCTTACTTCCACTTTCATATTGTGAAATCGCCGCAACTACCGTGGACGTACCCCGTGTTTGGATGAACTACGTAAATCATGTATCATTGTGTAATTGTGATTGTGATTGTGATTGTGTGTGTGTTCTACGATCGTCATTTTTGTTCGTTTGTTATAGTCGCTTTTTGAGATCTTTTGTCATAACAAATGGTATCAAAACCATTTTGTTCGAGTGGGAGACGAATAAAAATCGACTAGAATTAAAAAGTTCGACGACAGAGATTATGGGTTCTAGAAGATGCAGATTGAGGATTATTTGTACGGTAGAAGGCTACAACTTCATCTTTTGGGTACGAAGCCCAAATGAATGAAGGTTGAGGAATGAAACCTACTTGACAGACAAGTGTTCGGGGTCATCCGACTCACCCTGTTCAAATCAGTCGCCCACAATGTGGTAAAGGAGAAAATCACGGCGGGACTGATGACGACTTTGTTAAGTATGTATGAAGAACCTTCTTCCAACAATAAGGTACACCTTATGAAAAAGCTATTTAATCTAAAGATGACAGAAGGTACATCAGTAGCCAAACATTTGAATAATTTCAATACTATTATAAATCAGTTATCATCTGTTGAGATTGATCTTGAAGATGAAGTACGTGCTTTGATTATTTTAACCTCGTTACCTAACAGTTGAAAAGTCATGAGAATGGATGTTAGTAACTCAGCAGGAAAAAATAAATTGAAATTTGATGATATTATGATCTTATTTTGAGTGAGGAAGTTCATCGAAGAGATTTGGGTGAAACTTATAGTTCAAGTTCTGCTATGAACACTAAGACTAGAGGAAAGGGGTCAGATATAAATTCAAACCGGAACAGGTCTAAGTCCAAAAAAGATAGCCCTATTCCAAGGGAATGCTGGAACTGTGGCAAAATCATTCACTTCAAAAGGGACTGCAGGGATCTGAAAAAGAAGAATGACAACGAGTCTGCCAATATTTTTACTGAAGACATACAAGATACTTTACTTCTGTCAATGGATAGCCCTATTCACTCTTAGGTCTTAGATTCAGAGACTTCTTTCTATACTATAGCACACCGAGAGATTATTGAGAATTATGTGTTTGGAAATTTAGAGAAGTTGTACTTGGCAGATGGCGAAACTTTGAGAATTGTAGGGGTGGGTGATATTCAGATTCGACTGCCAAACGGGACCTTTTGGTTGATTCAGAAAGTCCAACATGGTCCTAAGCTAATGAGGAGCTTGATCTCAGTTGGGCAGTTAAACTCAGAAGGACATGCAGTGTCCTTTGAAGATGGCAAGTGGAAGATCACAAATGGAGCCATGGTAGTGGCTCGGGAAATAAAGACATGAACTCTCTACATAACTATCAGTACAAAGGATACAGTTGCAGATGCTAGTTTAAACGCCAATCTTTGACACCACAGGTTGGGTCAAATGAGTGAAAATGGCATGAAAGTACTTCTGTCCAAAGATAAACTATATGCTTTGAAATTTGTTAAATTTGATATCTGTGAGGGTTCTATCTTTGAAAAGTAAAAAAGGGTTAGTTTCTCAAAAATTGACAGACCGCCAAAATCTGAGAAATTGGAGCTAGTACATATAGACTTGTGGGGACCCCCTGCTGCATCTCTTGGTAGGTCCCGATACTATATGATTTTCATTGATGATTCAAGTTAAAAATTCTGGGCGTATTTTTTGAAAAATAAATCTGATGCATTTAGAACATTTCAAAAGTAAAAAGTTTTGGTTGAGACTGGAACAGGGTTAAAATTAAAATGCTTGAGATGAGACAATGGGGGAGAACACACCGATGCAGAGTTCAAGAGATTTTGTGCTGCAAATGGGATCAAAATGCAGAGGACTATTCCTGGAATACCACAACAGAACAGTGTAGCTGAATGGATGAACAGAACATTGAATGAACGGGAGAGAAGCATGAGGCTATATGTAGGGTTGCCATAAAGCTTCTGGGCTGATATAGTGAACATTGCAGCTCAATTGATCAATAGAGGACCATTTGTCCCATTAGACTGCAGGATTTCGAAAGAGGTTTGGAGCGAGAATGAGGTAAACCTTTCTTTTCTAAAGGTTTTCGGTTGCACTTCATATGTTCACATTGACTCCATCGATTGAAACAAACTAGAAGCTAAATCTAGAAAATATTTTTTCATTGGGTATGGAGATGAAACTTTTAGTTATCATTTCTAGGATGATCAAAACAAGAAAATTATTAGGAGTAAAAATGTGATCTTCAATAAGTAGGTAATGTACAAACACATGTCAAAGGAAGAAGTTGAGAGTACTAGTCCTGAAGTCAAGAAGTCTGAGTTTATAAAGTTGTATGACATTCTAGACATTGCAGCACATGGTGTGGATAATGAAGAAAAGGAGAATGTGAGTCCACAGACAGAGCAGCGTACACCAACAACTATGGTCAAAAAATTCGTCAGAAATATCAGACCACCACCGCGGTTCTCATCATCTCTGTTCTACATCTTGTTGACAGACAATGGTGAGCCAGAAAGTTATGATGAAGCTTTACAGATTGAGACCTCAGTCAAGTGAGAGTTAGCTATGAAGGATGATATGGACTCACTACTGACAAATCAAACATGGGAGTTGGCCAAGCTTCCAGTAGGAAAGAAAGCACTGCATAACAAGAGGGTGTACAGAATCAAGTCTGAACATGACGGAAGCAAGCACTACAAAGACAGATTAGTGGTAAATGGGTTTCAACAAAAGGAATGCATTGATTACACAGACATCATTTCACCAGTTGTGAAGCTGACGACAATCAGATTGGTACTGGAAATTATGGCTGCTAAAAATCTACATCTTGAGCAGTTGGATAATCTGGAAGAAGACATATATATGAAACAACCACAATGTTTTGAGTACAGGAAAAAGAAGACATGATTTGCAAATTAAAAAATAGCTTGTATGGCTTGAAACAAGCTCCTAAACAATGGTACAAGAAATTTAATAGCTTCATGAGTAGCACTGGGTTTACTAGAATGGAGGCATATCATTGTTGCTACATTAAATTCTTTGACAGCTCATATATTATCCTGTTGTTATATGTAGATGATATACTTATTTCATGATCTTGTATTGAGGAGATTGACAACCTAAAAAAGTAATTGTCAAAACAATTTGCAATGAAGGATTTGGGTGCTACCAAACAAATCCTTGTGATGCGGATTATTAGAGATAGAGCCAAAGGAACTCTGAAGTTATCACAGGTAAAATACGTAAAGAAGGTGCTTAGCAGGTTCAATATGGAGAATGCAAAGCCTGTAAGCACATCCTTGGCTAGCCACTTTAGGCTAACCAAGGACCAGTTACCAAAGACAGAGGAGTGGGCTTTCATGAGTAAAGTCCCCTACGCATCATCTATTGGTAGTCTTATGTATGCCATAGTTTGCACACGACCGAATATTGCACATGCAGTGAGAGTTGTGAGCAGGTATATGAGCAATCCTGGGAAAGAGTACTGAAATACTATGAAGTTGATAATGAGGTATTTGAATGGAAGCTCAGATACTTCACTCTGCTTTATAAGAACAAGATTGAAGTTACAAGACTACATAGACGCAGATCTAGCGGGAGATGTTGACAGTCGAAAGAGTACCATCGGGTTTGTCTACATCCTAGGTGGTACAGTTGTGTGTTGGGCTTCCAAGCTCTAAAAGGTGGTCACTTTGTCTACTACAGAAGCTGAGTATGTAGCAGTGACTAAAACATGTAAGGAGATGGTTTGGTTGTAAAGTTTCTAGCAGAATTGAGAAAGATAGATGAAAGAGACACTTTGTACAGTGACGGTCAAAGCACCATATTTCTTGTTAAAAACTCAATATTTCATTCGAAGATGAAGCACATACAGTTGAGGTATTGTAACATCCCATATTTTCAAAAAACAATATTAAAGATAATTAATTCGACTTAAGGCCAATGAGAGGCTTTGTTTGGTTTATGACCGAGGTGAAGGATGAGATTAATAATATAATTATGAAAAAGGACCCGATCATTTAATTGGAAGATTTATAAGGATTGATTTTAAATCACAAGTCAAGAAGGACTAAAGTGCATTCTATACCAAGGTGGTTAAATCACTAAGATCAGAATGTATGTTATTTAGAGGGCTAATATGTATTGAGATGGAGTGGTTGCAAAGAGGGGCTGATACGGGGGATTAAACCCCAAATCTTTGAGTTGTCCCATCACCTGTGTAGCCATCATTGTTTGATAGGAACAACTGGATGTCTGAGACCTCTTTTCTCTCTCAGTCTAGCTGAAATGTCTGAGTTCTAGAGAGAGAAAGAGAGGAAGGGAATGTTTGAGGAGATTTCCAGAGAAAGAAGATGGAGATGCTAAGAGTGAGAAAGAATCTCACACCAGATCAAACGAGGAGAAGAAGAGAAGGAGTGCCCGATCCTTGAGGCGTTCTTGGAGCTGCTGTGGACATCCCAACAAGTTTTCGAAAGAAGGTTTTAAATGTTCCAGACCCATTGAGGAACAATCGGTGTAAAAAGGAGCTCGATCTATGATCTTCTTTGAGAGCTAAGAGTCCTGATTTTTCTTTGTTGGGGAAAGGAAAACCCCCTGTTGTATTTCTTTTGAGTTGGTAGTTTATGCATATAGATGGGTTTATTCATCTTAGAGTTCATCCATGGAGAAAAACTATGGGGTTTAATATGTTAATAAATCCAAATAGATGACCTTTTGGAGATTTTAGAGTTGTTTATGTTTGGGGGTTGAGGGAGGAAGAGGATGGTTGTGATTTACCCTAAGAGTATTGGACCTAAAAATACGTTTTCTCCCCAAACGGAGCCTTAGAACAGAGCTCCAAAAAATAGAGTACAATTTCTGTGTGTGCATGAGTCAACCCAAGAGTTGGTGGGTGTCGACTCAGGTGGTTTTTGCTCTCGGTAGTTTTGACAGGAAGGGAGTTGAGTCGACCCAAGTGGCGTATGTGTCGACCAAACCTTATTCCCTGCATGTGTGTCGACCCAGGTGGTGTGTGTGTCGACCCAACCTTAGCCCCTACATGTGTGTTAACCCAGGTGGTGTGTGTGTCAACCCTTGCATCGACCCCGAGCCTAGTTTCTATGTTGTTGAGTCGACCCAAGTGTGGGATGTGTCGACTCAACCCCTGCCAGCATGCGTGAGTTGAGTTGTCACAGTCTTGACATCGACCCAAACCTCCCAGCAAGCCTTTTGACTTCACCCAAAGCCTTTGAGTCGACTCGTTGAGGGTTTGAGTCGACTCAAATGAGGAAAAATATTTATATTCTAGCAATGTTTTGGGGTGTTTGTGGACCCTTTTGGCCATAGATTTCTTCATGAAAGTTGTAGGTTATGGCCCTATCTATCCCTTGAAACCTTAACAAAATTGTTTATGAAGTTTTAAGATGATAAAATTGGTTTACCAAGAGTTGTAAGATGGGAGACCTTTAATAAATAAAAGATGTGATGTTCCAAGTAGAATGATGGATCATTGGAGGATCATGGGGTCTAAGAAATAGTATCTTAGGATACATTTGAGTTATGAGTTAATACTCATTTATGAGTTATGTCGTATCTAGGTCTCGGATGATAGCTGTGGACGGTGGAGCGACGTCTCCAGTTCTGTGAGGTGATTCTTATGATGTAGATATCAGGTGAGAGTGACTAGCTTATTCATAATGATTAGCATATTATGAAATACTTTATATACATCTGTGGGCATGATTTCTTGTATGCATGGTGCTATGCATTTCCCTTATTTAAAAATGAGTTTTGTGTAAAATATGTTATGAGCATGTGTGGCTCGTGTTGATAAAATATATTATGTGTCTCTTCTATTATAAAGAGTGTGAGCATGTATTGCCTGTGTGGTTAGAAAAGTAGCTTCTTTATACAAAGAATGTGAGCATGAGTTACTTGTATGTGTGTGAAGATATTTTCTGTATATGTATTATTTTATCGGAAAGTGCCAAGTTATACAGGTAACCATCCCGGGTAGCCCCTTGTGTGGGTGAGTAGTAGCCATAGTGGCATTACCCTTATATGGGTGTTGAATAGCCTTAAAGGCATTGCCCCTAAGAGGGTGGGTGGTCCAGTAGTGAATAAAGTCCCGTGTGTGGGTGGATACACTTACCACTAGTGTTATATATAAGTGGCCCTCTTGCACGCCACTTTAAAATAGAAGCGTTGTAGTGAGGTAACGGTACCGTAAGAACTCCTGGTCGTGAGGTTAAATGACTACTTGGTCACTAGATGGCATGTTGTACGTGGGTGTGCTAGTGAGTATGTACGTATTGCTACTAAGCACTTACATGTTTGGCTATTAAGCCTTGGGTTTAGAAATATAATAATATTTTTCTAAACATATGTTGGGCCGTAGGGCCAGTTGTAAGCTTTCGAAGCTATAAAGGGCCGTTGGGCCAGATATGGTATTATTTATATATCATGGTGTCTAACGTGCCGTTGGGCTGGTTATGCATGTGGGTATGTGTGTTTCATCATAAACATAAGATGGGCCGTAGTGCCGAGTTTGAAATGATTTTTATATCATAGAGTTTTGGCTGTAGAGCCGTGTGTGTTAAAGATTTATAAAGTATGTTAAATCTTTTGGGTGGTCGTTGAGCCGTGTGTAAAAGTATGAGGGTTTTTGATAAACAATATGTGTTGGCTAGTAAGACTGATCATGAGTGTGTTTTCTCATGCATGGGTTGTTTTAATTAAAATATTATTTCTATATGAAAACCTACACGATTATACTCTGCTGTTGTATGCTCTTGATTATGATGCTAATTCTACCCTCCTGTAACCTTTGTGGTTGCAGATTACAGCTTGGGATAGATATTGGTCCATAGTGCCAGGTGGATGATCAGTTGTGAGATGAAGACCTTATGTATAGTCTTCTGTTGGTTTGTACATATATATTGTACGGATACTTAGTAGATTGTTGTTTATGGTTAGCTTTAAGCCTTCCGCTGATTATATGTTGTATGGTGATGTATGTATTCCTGGAGTTTTTCCTTAGTGGATGTTTAGTTGGAGCTAAATTGATGGTTTTGATTATCGTTGGATAATTTTTTATATAAGATTTTATTGAGGAGAGATGAGGTAGCACCACTTCGAGCAGGTTGAATTACCCTTCGGGGAGTGGGGTGTTACATCGGAACTCCTAGTCGTGAGGTTAACGACTACTTGGGCACTGTAAAGTATGAATTAGGTATTTTGTGTTATATAAATGCATGTGAAAAATATAACACTTTGATGATGAGTTTATCTCTACTTCTTTGGTAGATGTACTTCAAGTATGAATGTTTGTGAATCACGAGAACTACTTTTATCAGTGTGTGTGTGTGAAGTTACTTTTCAATCAAATTCCTTGTGAAAGAATATTTTATATCTTATTTCATTTTAATGCTAAGCTCATTCTCCTGTAACTTTTTTTGTTGCAGATTTCAGTTCGGGGTAGATGTTGGTCAAGTACTGCCAGGTGAAGGATCGTTTTGAGAGAAGAAGACCTTTTGTATATGTTTCCTTTGGGTTGCATTATATGAACAAATGGTTATCATGTTGTAATCATGGTTGGGGTTGAGTATCCCTTAGATCAAACTTGTTATTTTGTATTTAGAGATAGAGGATCCCTTTGTGGCTTATATGCGTGATTCATGAAATGATTAAATTATCAATAAGAAATGCTTTTTGGGCGATACAGAGTGCATCCCTGGTCTTATTATATTAATCTTTGTTTAGGTGGGCATGTCTCGCACTACTTCGAGTGGGTTTAATTATTCTCCGGGGAGTGGGTGTGACATTTTGAGTCCTACTATTTTTGTGGGGAATGAGATTAAAGCCTATGAAAAAGAGACATCATAATGGCAAGTTGATAACTCTTCGTGGAAAATGTGATTAAAGCCTATGAAAAAGAGACATCATAATGGCAACCCAACCTAGTTGACTGGAGATCCTAAGATCTAGGTTCAATGGGACAACCGAATTATGTGTGACTTTTAAAAGAATCACTCAGGACATTATCTCCTACCTATTTCTATGATACGAACATAGTGATGTCTGCATCGTGACTCAGGATAAGTTATACTTTTAATGATTTTTATACTTTGTATATCCAAGTAGAGTATTGAAAAAATACTCTTAATGAGAATCAGCTATATGAATATGAACTGGGGCCGATTCTGTGAGAATTTTAAGGCTGAATTCTCTAGAGCATTCATAAAATGACCTATATGTTCAGGGCCGACAAATGAATACAACCGTGAGAACTTAGCTGTGTCTAAGAAAATTCTGTGTGAACTCTATTGTCTTGACTTACACAAATGGCTGAACAGTTCAAAGTATCACGTCCACTGATTACCCAATAAGTCAAATAGTTTCTCACAAGGGAAGGTTCAAAGCCAAAACTTACATATCCTATGTAGAATTTTTCCTTTTATTGAACTCCCTTTGTATCTGCATCTTGTTTCATTTCGTTTTCGTCAAATTTCATTCATGTGGGGCATTGTTGAAAAAATGGATTTTAAGAGGGTTTTTGAACATGTGTTCTACCTGACTTTGAAGAAAAATAAAATTGGATTGGATTAATTTTTTTTGATGATTCAAAGTCCTAATATGTTCATCTTCATGTGTAGTTTAATCATGAATTTTGAGTTGTTCAAAATCGATAATGGGTGAATGAGAAATTGACTTCAAAAGTGAGCCATTTGAAAATGACGAAAGTGTCAATCCCGCATTGAATGGGAAGAAGGATTCTTGTGTGGTTTATAGAGTTCATCATTGGACTAAGGGAATGGTTCTCTTGGATTTACCCAATTTTGTGGAAGGGGGAGGACCTAGCCAAGTGTGAGCTTGGACTAAGGCTGGACCAAAATCACACGCGCGCCGTCGTCGCCGACTGGCCGGCCGTGCCGGGTCGTGGGTAGTATCCTTAAATTTTTGCAGGAAAATTTATTTTGAATTTTGTCCAAAATTTTGAATTTTGATCCCGTCCGTTGGGATTCAAATGGGTCAGTTTCCATCCGACTGAGAAAACCGAGTTCCTTCTATCTCTACATTTTGCTTCCATTGTTGCTTTGCTCTGCATTTCTGTTGTATCAATTCGAGAAGTTCCAAACACAGCTTTGTCCGAATGAATTAATTCTTTGTTGTGCTGCTACAATTAAATAATTTGATCGTTGTATCCTGGGAGGCATACGGACTGAATCTCAAAGCACCGTAGCGAGACTGTTTTTATTTTAAGGAGATTGTGTGGTACACAAGACTCGATCAAAACAAGTTCTTTAAAAACATTAATAATCCCAATCCAAGCAAGCCACAAGGAAAGCCCTCATCCAAACACATTAAAACTATACAAATGGTAATATGAACCTCCATCTCTAAAGACAAAATATAATAATCTCCAACTATGGGATACGCAATCCCACATACATAAATAATCTGATACACATATCATCCATAACTCAAAACAAATAAAAAGGAAATTATACTATAAGGTCTTCAATTCCTGCAACAAAACTCATCCTGACACTATGGACCAACAACATCTACTCCAAGCATAGCTTCTACAAGGATCTTCTTTCCTTTCGATATAGCACTAATGGAATAAGAGTCTACACCGAACTGTAATCAGCAACCACAAATGTTACAGGAGAGTAGGCTTAGCATCATAATCAAAAGCATAAAACAACATAGTATAATCATGCAAGTTTTATACAGAAATAACATTTTATATTAGAACAAGCCATGCATGAGGACCGCACTCATAGTTCGGCTCACTAGCCAATACATATGTTTTTCCAAAACCTTTATACTTTTATACTCGGTCAGACAATCTCATCAAAGATTTAATATACTTTTAAACCTCCTTTCACACACACACGGCCCCATGGCCAAACTTCCATGTTATGAAAAACATTTCCAAAACTTGGCCCTACGGCCCATTTCATGTTCAGGATGAAGCATGCATACTCACATGCATAGTTGACTCAACTGTCCAACAAGGTGATCATAAAACATAAATCATATCTGGCTCAACAATCCAGCCACTCGTTTAGAAAACATTACTTAGTTTCTAAACCTAAGGCTCCAAGCCCAAACATGCATAATGCTTAATAGCAATACATAAGTGTTCACTAACACACACACGACACATACACACGCGTACTCTAGTGGCCAAATAGTGGTTTAACCTCACGACCGAGAGTTCCGACGGTACCGTTTTCTCATTACAATACTTATATTTTAGAGTGCCGTGTAAGAGGCTCATTTATATAAAACACTAGTGCTCAGTGTGACTGTCCCCACTGGACTTCCGCCCTTTTAGAAGCAAATGTCTTTAAGGCTATACAACATCCACACAAGAGTGAGCCTTTAAGGCCATCATCAATCCACCCACACACGGGGTAAAGCCTTTAATGGCTACCAAGAACCCACACACGGGTTCCTACGGGATGGTTACCCATTATAACTTGGCACTTTCCGACAAAATAACCCATATATAGAAAATAGATCCACAAACACAAGCAATTCATGCTCACACCCTTTGCATAGAGAAACATAATTTTCTAACCATACAGGCTACACATGCTCACACTCTTTATAAGAAGAGAAAGACATAATTTAGGTACACGAGCCACACATGCTCATAACATACTTTTGACTAAAGAACTCCTTTTGACATATGATAATGCATAACACAAAGCATACAACAAAACATGCTCATAATGTATATAAAATATTTTACAATATGCTAATCATTATGAATAGGCTAACCACTCTCACCTTAAGATCAAGGCTTCAAACTGGGCCACCACTCATATGAGGTGCTTGCCCTTCTTCCTCATAAACCTTTTCAAAACGTATAAGGTACATAGCATCCACATATAAGAAACTATCTTAATCTCATATAGTTCTACCCCTTTTGTATTTTCATGAGTTAGATATGTTTATTAGTGACATATTTCATGAAAAAACCTCGGGCCAAAATGGTCTACAACACCTCCAAGACACTGCTCGAACATAGCCTTTTTTTCTCATTTGAGTCGACTCACCTCAACTTTGGGTCGACACAGACGGCTTGTTGGGGGGGTTAGGGTCAACACTCAAGGGAACTGGGTCAACTGTCTCAGCTCAAACACACACACTGGCTGGGGTTGGGTCGACACCTTTCACGGTTGGGTTGACTCAACACCTGCTGGAGCGAGCCCTGGGTCGACACCCCACCTCCAAGGGTCGACACAGAACATGACAGAGGGAGATACAGAGAGCAGAAAACTTTTGGGTCGACACATTTCACAGTTGGGTCGACACCTCACCTCCAAGGGTCGACACAAAGTATTGACAGAGGGAGATACAGAGAGCAGAAATGACTTGGGTCGACACCCACCCTCTTTGGATCGACCCAAATCACGAAAAAATAGCATGCTCTATTTTTGTGTTCTCCCTGAAGCTAAGGGACTGTTTGGGTGGAAAAAAGTGATTTTCCTTCTTCAAACAAAGCTCAGCAACACCTACAAACTTTCCCCCTCCACATCCATATCATCCAATACTCCAAAACCCCTCCCAAAGGTCTTTCCATCGAGATTTATAAAAGTTAGATCTAGGTTCTCACAAAAATATCCAACCATGGATGAACATGAGGACTCACAGATGTATGGTCTAGGGTTAGGAAGGGCTAAAGGCCAATTGATCTAGGTCCCAAACCTCGATTAAAGGAGGTATTTCAAGATGTGAACCCACGAAAGCTTAGAATATGATTTTTTACCTCAGAAATCTCACGAACAGTTTTAATGGAGTCCCACTCCTCTTCTCTTCTCATCTTTCCTCGTTCTCCTGTAAATTGAGTGAATGCTCCTCACTCCTCCATCTCCAGTACACTCGAGCTTCTACAAGCACATCTCATTCACTCTTTCTGTGACTTCTCCCATTTTTCTCTTCCTCAACCGCTCGCCTCTCTCTCTCAATTGTTCTCTCTCTCAGACCACTACGCACCAGACCTCAGAAATGATTCAGGAAATCCTGACACTCTTTATCATCAGCCCCCAAATCTCTGTACGTGTCATGAGATCAAATCTCCTTTCTAACAATTACACAAGGCTCCATCTTCTTTATAATATTTATATAAATCAACTCTCATTTCTTCCAATCTTGTTAATTTGACCCCCTTTTATCTTTGTATTATTAATTCCATCATTAACCTGAATCACATTTCAAACAAGGCCTCACTTAAGACCTTAAATTGGGTTAATTATCTTTTATATTTTCTTGAAAAAATTATGGGATGTTACAACATGCACAAGGATGGTTAAGGAGTTCTTCTTACATGCATGTTCTAACAACATGAATATCAAAGAAAAGAGATCATATTCTTTGACAAGGAGAGGTATTGTAAAGATGTAAAATCTTGAGATTCTGAATATGATTCCTACCTTATAAAAGAAGATGGAAGATGTGATCGTGATGGTGATAGAGCTCCTCCCTTCAAGAATCTTCAAAGACCTTCAAGAACACTTAAAAAAATTTTGAACTTTTTCCTCTCATTCTTTCTTCTTTTCTCTCCCCCTTTCTTCTTTTCTCTCCTTCTTGTCTCTAGAACTTAAGTACTAAAGCAAGCAAATATTTTCAGAACTTTTCAAGGGAGTTCCGGCCAAGGAGGGGGAAAAGAGAGGGTTTTTATATTGCTCACTTTTTGGCTTGAGTGGTGCAAGAATAAAGTGACTAGAACCAATGATACTGCATGCAATATTTTTGACATGACTTTTGCTTGCAATTTACTCAAAATGGGGTAGGGAGAATCTGCCACCAGATTTTTATATATATATATATATATATTATTTTATGATTTTATAGAAAT